>JAJOOS010020171.1:0-24829 GCA_029582725.1 Solanum chiquidenum | reverse complement strand
TTTTAATGAAGTTTGAATGTGTGGATGTAAATAAGTTTTTTATTCCACACTATTTTCATTATTGAATGCAATGAATGACTATGTGGCTTGTATAAGACCCCTTCGGGGTCGAATACGCCATGTTACGACTAGGGGGTACTCTCGGGTCATGACAGATATAGAGGTAGATCCGAAGAAAATGGACTCGGTCAAGAGTTGACCTAGACCTCTATCACCAACCGATACTAGAAGCTTTTTGTGTTTGGCAGGCTACTCTAGGAAGTTTGTTGAGGGATTTTCCTCTATTGCTTCTCCTTTGACGGCCTTAACTCAAAAGAAGGCTAAATTTGTGTGGTCGGAAGCTTGTGAGAAAAGCTTTCAAGAATTGAAAGATAGGCTTACCTCTGCTCTGGTGTTGACCTTGCCAGAGAGTACCAATGGTTTTTTTGTATATTGTGATGCATCTAGAGTGGGTTTGGGATGTGTCCTTATGCAACATGGGAAAGTAATTCCCTATGCCTCAAGGCAACTCAAGGTACATGAGAAGAACTATCCGACTCATGATCTTGAATTGGCGGTGGTAGTATTTGGTTTGAAAATATGGAGACATTACTTATATGGGGTGCATGTTGATGTGTTCACTGACACAAGAGTCTCCAATATGTTTTTATTTAAAAATACTTGAATCTCCGACAAAGAAGGTGGTTAGAACTTTTGAAGGAATATGACATGAGTGTCCTTTACCACCCCGGCAAGGCCAATGTAGTTGCGGATGCCCTAAGTCGATTGTTCATGGGTAGTATAGCCCATGTAGAAGATGAAAAGAATGAGTTAGTTCGTGATGTTCATAGGTTTGCCCGGTTAGGTGTCCAACTAGGGGATTCCACCAAGGGTGGTGTCATGGTCCACAATGGTTCCGAATCATCCTTTGTTATGGATGTAAAGGCAAAGCAAGACCTTGATCCTATTCTAGTTGAATTGAAAGAGTCGGTGCTCAATAAGTCCGTTGAGGTTTTCTCCCAAGGGGGAGATGGGGTGCTTAGGTACCAAGGTCGATTATGTGTTCCGGATGTTGACGGCTTGAGAGAGAAAATTTTAGATGAAGCTCATGGTTCACGGTATTCTATTCATCCGGGAGCCACCAAGATGTAACGTGACCTACGGGAAGTCTATTGGTGGAATGATATGAAGAAGGATATAGCGGGTTTTGTAGCCAAATGTCCAAATTTTCAACAAGTCAAGGCCGAACACTTAAGACCGGGAGGATTTTCTCAATATATAGATATTTCCACTTGGAAGTGGGAGGATGTGAATATGGATTTTATTGTGGGTTTGCCTTGTACCTGAAGGCAACATGATTCTATTTGGGTCATTGTGGATAGAATGACAAAATAAACCCACTTTATTCCCGTCAAGGTTTCCTTTTCGGCGGAAGACTATGCCAAATTGTACGTCAAAGAGATAGTGAAGTTGCATGGAGTTCCTTTATCTATCATTTCGGATCGAGGTACTTAATTTACTTCACATTTTTGGAAGGCATTCCAAAAAGGGCTTGGTACTAATGTTAAGCTTAGCACGATTTTTCATCTCCAAACCGATGGTCAAGAGGAACGTACCATCCAAACCTTAGAAGATATGTTGAGAGCATGTGTGAGTGACTTCAAGGGTATTTGGGATGACCATCTTCCATTGATAGAGTTTGCCTACAATAATAGTTACCACTCAAGTATTGCCATGGCTATATTTGAAGCATTGTATGGTAGGAGGTGTAGATCTCTGGTTGGGTGGTTTGAAGTAGGTGAAATTTCTCTAGTTGGTCCCGAATTAGCTTATGAGGTCATTGAAAAGGTCCGACTCATTAGAGAGAGGTTGAGGACGGCCCAAAGTCGGCAAAAGTCTTATGCCGATGTTAGAGGGAGGGATCCAGAATTTGAATTCAATGATTGGGTCTATTTGAAAATCTCACCTATGAAAGGTGTGATGAGGTTTGGCAGGAAAGGGAAACTTAGTCTCCGGTATGTGGGCCCTTATCAAATTTTGAACCGTATTGGGAAAGTTGCCTATGAGTTAGACTTGCCAAATGAATTGGCTCTGGTTCACCCGATATTTCATGTTTCTATGCTCAAAAAGTGTATTGGTGATCCGATAGCCATCATTCCTTTAGAAGGTTTGGGAGTTGATGAGAGTCTTTCGTATGAAGAGATTCCGGTAAAGATCTTAGACCGGCAAGTTAAAAGGTTGAGAAACAAGGAATTAGCTTCCATGAAAGTTTTATAGAGGAATCATTTAGTTGAGGGTGCTACATGGGAGGCCGAGGCCGATATGAAGTCCCGCTATCCTCATCTTTTTCCTTCTACTCCTACTCAAGCTTGAGGTAAGTAGTTCCTCCTGAGTTTTAGTGTTTTGGGAGTCATGTGTGCTATTTGAACTTTTTCATGATTTCCTTATGTTATGCATGTTCTTGATTAAATTCATGTTTAGTGATAAAATGAGTTTTCATGATTTATGTGTTTCCTCATGTTGTTGTGCATTGTAGTATGATGTTGCATATTTGACTTCATGGGATGTGTTGATGAACATGATTCATTATGTTTTTATGAGATGGCATATTGGCTCCATGATGTTGTGTTGAGCATGCTTTTGATGGAGAAGGTAGTTCCTCCTATGAACATGAGAAATGTTAAATTTCATGCATTTTGGGTTGGTAGATGTAGTTCCTACTTCCCTATGTTGCATTGATTATGTTTGAAATGGAGTTGAAGTTTCCTCCTTTGAATAGTGCACATTGTGAATAGTGTATCTTTGAGTTGTGCATTATTTTGGTGTTTCATGCATGATGGACTGCTAGTCTTGAGTCTTTATTCTCCTTAGGTGCCTAAGTCATCATTCGAGGACGAATGTTCCCAAAGGGGAGATAATGTAACATTCCGGACAACTAATGAACTAAGTTAGAGCCTAATATGTAGTCTAGTAGCCTAAATGGGGTTTGGCGTAAAGATAAGAGTCATAAAATAACCTCCCTAAGTTAATACAAGTGTGTTAGGACCTAAACGTCAAGGTATGACCCCCCCCCCAGGGACCAACCAAGGGTCCTTAAGAAGGGCCTTAGTTTGCAGCCAAAATTTTATATGAAGGTAGTCACCCACGAAATGGGCACCCACGCCCTGTGGGTGGACTCACGCACCGTATGTGGGGGTCGTGGGTCGAGGCTAGACCTCCCCTAAATCTCCAAGTCTCTGAAAGAAACTATGAGCATGCAGTATGGTCCGTAGACCCGCTCACGCCCCGTGGGTGGGGTCTTGTGAGTGGGGTCCTAAGTTGGACAAAAGAAGGGGCTATAGACCCAAACCACGGACCTGTAGGACGGGGCGTGATCTCACCTACGGTCCGTGGGTTGGTGGGCGTAGGTCACACCTGGAGCTTGCCTAGGTTCGTCCACTTGAGGGTTAAGTTAGTAATTTCCTAATTAATTAGTTAGTGATTGGGGACGTTTTTATTGATTTATTAGACATATTTAAGATATTATAAACCATTAACCATCTATTTTACACCTCATAACTCACAAGACTCAAATCATAACCAACTCCCCTCTCCAAATATTCTCTCTCTAGAAATCTATTGAAGAGCAAGAACAAGGTCAAGCTTAGAGTTCAAGGAACAGCCTTTCTTCTTCAATTTCGTCTGGAAATCTTCATAAAGGTATGGTAGTCTTGATTTATGGATAGTCTCCTTCCATAAATCCATTCAAAACTCTATTTCTCAATATTGAATTCCCCAAAACCTAGGGTTTTCAATCTATAGCATGCATTCACTTTCCAAACGATTTCGAAGTGTTTATTGTCTTATATTATGATCAATTTGATGAATTACTACTTTTTTCCTAAGGAATTATCTAAGAATCCATGAATCTCTAGGTTTTCCGAAATTGGATCTTGAAGCATGAATATGGGTCTTTGTTAGTAGATTGTATTCGAATTGTGAATATGATGAATTGCTTATTCGAATTAGGTTACTATACATATTCAATGAATTAATTCTAAAGTTATTGATAAATCATGATCCATGATCCTTGTAGGGCAATTTATGAGGATTTTTCTATGTTGAAGAGAATTATGCATAATCTTATGATTCACTTAGAAAGTGAAGACTCTATAACTATGGTGAACTTGTGGTATTGATTGAAAGTACATGATCCACTATACCCTTACACATGATTGTGCATGAAGTATGTATGTATGTTATGATAAGCTTGTTATGTTGATTGAAAGGTCATTCTCATGAACACACTATCCACATGATGTGAAAGGGTTTACTCACATATTGTTGATTCTATGATTGAAAGGCAAATTCTCACCTAATGAATCTATGAGCTACCATGATACCATGTTGGGTTGAGTTGCTAAGGCATCCTACCATGAACATGAACTTAAGTAAAGACTTAAGATGAACTTAAAGGGAATTATGCTTAGCACCAAGTGGATATGGTTAAGAGATGGAAGCTTTTGCGCAAATTAGTCCGGCTTTCCACACGGGTTCCTTATATGTTAGATGATCCGGGTTCCCAACACGATTATCTCATGAGATGGAAACCTTATACCTAAGTTATTCCAGGTTTCTAGAAGCAATCTCAATATCCCTTAACTATGTGCCCACATAGGTCTTTAGCTAGTGGATACACCTAAAAGCTAATACATTTAGTTCTACCTTAGGCCAGTAGGACACCTTCTTTTGGTGTGCAGTTACATGACACCGGATTCCATGTAGCTCACATGGTCTATTATGGTTAAGGCTATTTTACCTACATGACAAGATTAAGAATATGATATGAACTATACTTATGACTTCTCAAGGAGTTCTACTTAGTGTGAGTGGGGGTATGGGACATCACTTATACATTGCACAAGTAGGCTTTGGAAAGGGGTTAGAGTGTGGTTTAATTATGCTATGAAGACTTATGAATTATGCATGTATGTTATGTATTGTTGCTATGAGTGACTTTACTTCTTTCAAGTTAATGAACATGAATGTTTCCTTGTCTATATGTATTGACTATGATAAGGTCTAAGTATATTATGTATGACTAAGGTGGCCTCAAAGGAGTACTTAATATGGTTGGTATTATGGGATGCTAATTGTATATTGCACAAGTACACCTTAGGGTTACTAATGATATGGTTTTGTTATGTTACAATGACTTACATGATGAATATGTTATTGACTTGTGTTTTACACTAAAAGTGCATATTGATTCTTAAACTTGTCAAAGAGCATGACTTCAACTAAAATGTCCTTGTTAGCATGTTTTCAATGATTTGATGCATGGCTATCATACTTAGTGCATTTTTGTGCTAACCCATATTTCTTCTACATTTTCTCCAAAGTGTAGGTTCCGGGCATTAAAGTGTTCTTCTTTTGAGACAAGCTTGGATAGTCTTTTCCCCAAAGCTTATGGTGAGTCCTCATGGATCCGAGGACGAATATTATGTTGATGTTTCTTTCCTTTTCATTATGTTAGACTTTCAGTCTTCTATTGTAAGGGTTGTGACCCTACCTTGAGACTTTGATTGTATTAGATGGCTTGTGGAGACTATGTCTAGACTTCTCTTGATTTTATGAAAGACTTTGATTGTAAAGAAATCTTTAATTCCGCATCATTTCTATGGCTTTATGTTTATGATTATGCAGAGGGCTTGTATGAGACCCCTTCGGGGTCGAGTACATCGTGTTACCTCTAGGGGGTACCCTTGGGATGTGACAGGTACGGCGAGCCACCCTTTGACCTCTTCCATCGCCTTTTCGCCTTAGCCTTCAACATCCTCAAGGTCTTTAAATTTTTGCTATCTATCTTTGCTTCGCGGAATGACTCGGCGATTCGCCGACTACTCTTTTTTGTCGCCGACTTGGTTTCTTCATTTAGGTCTTAGCACGCTGGAACTTTAGGCGGTGAGATTAGCTACTCGGAGACACGATGAGTGATCTTGGCGATCTTCAGGCTCGCCCTTCTTCATTTCTTCAGCTTGTTTTGTTCCTTTTTGCCTGTTAGTGTCCTTTATTTGCTCCTCAATCCATATACCTGAAAATCAAGGCATTAACATCAGTTTATAGCAAAAATCAGGCATTTGAGGACACTAAATCTATCAAAACAAAGCCCTAAATTAGTCCAAATCTCAGACTCATCATTTACTCCACCAACACCCATAACATTTACACTCTTCATACCACTACCCATCAAAATTTTTTCCAAGATGTCCAGCTGGATCATCATTTTGGCCATGTTTTGGTCTCTCTCTTGATCCTTATCGATCTACTCTTTTTTCATTCTAAAGGTGAGAGGAGAGACTTGGTCTTCACGAGTGTACCACGCTCTGTTTATCTTGGTCATTCCATCAAGGAGTTGAGAGGCTACTTCATAGGGCTGCTACATTATACCTCCGGGAACAAGTTGATCAACAACTCCTTTGTTCACCGAGTCAAGGCTCCTATAGAAGTACTGTTATAATATATGGTTTGTCAGTCCGTGAGTCGGACATTGAATCACCAACTTCTTAAACCTCAACCACGTCTCGTGGATTGGTTCACCTTCCAAGCGTTTGAAACCATGGATGCTATCTCTAATCGTCATCATCCTTGACGGGGGAAAGAATCTCACATTGAATGTTGCGGTAAGCTCATCCCAAGAGGTGATGGAATGTCTCGGCAACTCAACTAATCATTTGCTAACCTCACCCATCAAAGAGAATGGAAACAACCTGAGACAAACGTCCACGAAGTTCCGAGTATGCTCATGGGATCTTCGTGAGACAAACCTCCATATAGACCTTTCATTTGAAGGAGTTGTAGCATTGTGCTAGTAACATCAAAGACAACATTCCCTTCAATTGGAGGTAGACGTATTGCACCAACACCACCTAATTGGATTGGGTCATTCACATCATTAACATTCCCAATATCATCTTGGTGGCCCACTTGGCTACCATTACTCCCATTTACGCTTATCTCTTCCTCTGGTCAACACAAGCAACACAAAACAAAAACTAAAGTAAGTCGATTCAACTACAACCAAAAAGATCACAATTCAACTTCAATAAAAGAATTTTAAACAACACCACTCCCCGGCAACGACGCCATATTGATTAACGTTTCAAGCATACCTTATCCAATTCTAGGTACAAACGATTATTAACTAGTATAAAACCCAAGAAAGAGTTGGGGTCGAACCCACAAGGAGCGGTTCGTGTTCAAACTCAGGTTTGAAGTACAAACATGATCTAATCAGTTATAGGAATAGAAATTATCAAAGAAGACATGTAAGCAAGTCTAAGGGGATGACACGAATGTCAGATGGGGGGTTTTGGTTTGCAATTATCAGCCACAACACAATCAAACACTAAGGTAATAATAATATATAGAGGAGTTCTCGGGATGTCATCGATTATTGGAAAATTTTACTATATGGGTAATTGAAACTACTAATAAATAGCTAAATATCAGTTGGTAGGCTAGGCTATAAGTGAGATAGTTTTCTGTTGAAGAACTATCACGATTGAAGTGATTTCTTTCGAACATCAGCAAGCTTAACAAATAAGAACAACCCACACCTTAATTCATCTACTCTCTCGAGCTAGATAGATAGAATCGAGATTAGGATTTACTCTTTCGAGTTAAACCCATATCACCCCAATAACTACAATCATCAATTGAAAACTTTGATTCTGAAACCTCTTTTTCAAGCAAGCCCAGAATTCTAAGTTCAAATTGCATTTGCAACTACAATTCATAGATTAAAACACAACTATCAATTAAAAACCACTTCAATTAAGCAATTAAATCAGTAATTAATAATACCCATAAGTTAATTCAACCCATAATCACACCCCAAGAATTGGAGTTTTTAGCTAAACATCATAAAAAGATAAAAACAATTACAGACTCGATTAGCCATCAACTGGGTAATAGTCTCCAAGCCTTTACAATGTTTTCCAAAGGATAAATTCAAAGACCCACTTGCAAATTTTCAAGTTTGATCCTCAAAAAGCTTCAAAGTTTATAATGGAACTCTAAAACTCAAAAGAAAACTCAACTCAATGATCACATCCTCATAAATTTACAATTCAACTCAATTTATAGTTGCCCAAAATTTGGCCTGAAAAGCCATTAGGCGAGATAAGTTGGGCCTCGCCGAGTCATTCGGCGATCCTCCCTTTGCTCCTTTCCATCGCCATTTTGCATTGATCTTCGGTGTCCCAAGTTTTGTAATTTTGGGCGATCCAACTTGATGTCACGGAGTGGATCGGCGAGTCGCCGATTGGCCAATTCTGTCGCCAACTTGGTTTCTTCCCCAGGGCTGGCAACCTGGAACTTTAAACGAAGTAGAAGAGCCACTCGGCGGTTCACCAAGTGGTCTTGGTGATCACCAAGATTGCTTTTATTCACTTATTCAACTCGTTTTGCTCCTTTTTGTCTGGTAGTGTCCTTGCCTTGCTCCTTAGCTCACATACCTGAAATCAATGTTTTAACATCAGTTTTTAGCATAAATTAGGCATTTGAGAACACTTATACTTATCAAAACAAAGCCTTAAATGAGTCCAAATCTCGGACTCATCAAGACCTAATACAACCCACCAATATGTAAGCCAACCAGTAATCTAGAAGTAAAAGTAATAAGTATAAGGGTAGAAAGAAGAAGAAAAAAGAATTTAAACAACAAAACATAATAAAAGCGGAACAAGCCAAAACTAAATATACATAAAAGATACCTCCCAGAACCTGGAAGTCACGAGTACAGAGTTGTGCTAATAAAAGAGTACAAGTTCCAAAAGTAAACCAAAAAACAAAAATGTCTCAAAGTACAAAAGACTAGTTATACAATATATAGAAGGAGACAAGCAAGTCCAGGACGCCAAGTGCTTACCCTCGTCTCTGATCCAAAAACTGCACCTGGCACGAACGATCACCACTGGAATGTAGAGTGGGACATGCATCACGAAACATATGGAGAGTGTAGCATGGGTACCAAAACAAAGGTAATTAGTAAGCATCATAAGCTGACTGAGCAGGAAGAGTAAAAACAATATGAAAAGATAGAATGCAGACACAAACTGAGGTCGAAGCAGAATTTAAAAGAACGGACATGAGCATACCAAAAGTAAATGTAGGTACAACTAAACTAAAACTAACTGGACCACTATAAGCCCAAAAGGTACACTCGTGCGTAAGTTTAAGTTAAAACTCGAATGGACCCACCAAAAGGCCGACAGATACACAAAATTTCTAAATATAAGAGTAAAGGACCAAGAAGCGTAATCCGATCCTTGAGCCCAAAGTAATAACCTCGAACCATAACACCCAATAATAGGCCTACTCAGCCAGACAGTAGACTCCCAAGGACATGTTCCAGCTAGCAAGAGAATATCTGAGGGATGCCTAGATAGATTGTCACTCCAAGGCCACTAACACAACTAGAAAGAGTACCCGGGGGCACCAATAAAACCACCGCCCAGCCAACTAGTAAACTCCAAGTGGCACCATCCCAGCTAGCAAGAGTAAACCGGGGGCATCAATTAGAACTTTGAAGCACCACATATCATCCAACATCAATATAGTCAAGGAACGACATCCAAATCAAGAAATCAATAGAAGGCTCCCAGCAACCGTCACTCCAATCCCGAGTCGCCCAACAAAGCTCAAAATTCTCAATAATCGCAATGGGGTCGTAAAAATAGGGAGAGTAAATATAAGCTTTAAATAATTGAATCAACGCCTAAACTGAGGCTCATTCTATCAATTTCATGTCTGTTACTCCAGTCTACAGGGAGTTAATCCGTCCAAAGTAATATCGTAGAAGAAATAAGGCCTAAAGGCCACAAGAATAGAAAGTCTAAGGCATCAATAGCCTAATCCTAGACTAAGACCACACATGCTCAAATACGACAAAATAACAACATACAATTCAATTCACAAGATAGAAGTAAACACATAATCTCCTACTAGCATGATATTACACTCAAATAAGCTCTATCAAACCCAAAACATCATATCTAAGAAAGGAAATAAGAGCAACTACGTACCCGCCCCTAATTCACTATAATGAACATGTAATTACACATTCAAGCTCAATCTAAGAGAAGGAAAGTCATACCCTACCTTTAGGCTGACCGCGCGTGCTCCAAATCACAATGATGGAGCCTTTCCCTTCCAAACAGCCACAAAACGCTACCACACTACATAAAATAGGATCACAACGTGAATACAACCATTTCAACACTAGGAACACGTAAAATAGATATGAACAAATTTTGGATTCAAACCAAAATCGTGGTCCCCACATTAGAATTTCCAAAATTGACTCCGTCAATAAGTTCTAAATAATATCTCGAACTTATGTTCCAAAATGGAACACAATTCGGGGCTCGAAACAACAAACAATCAACACATGCAACAATTACATAATTTAAATAGCCAAAAAGAATAACAGCTGCCCACTAAGTCACGATTTTACCTCATAAAGAAAGCCTTCAATAGATTCGATCAGTCACACACGTAACCTCGACAACTTCAGACTCACAATACTTTTAATCACCAAACGCGGAGTTAAAAAAAAAGGAGAAATCGCCTTTAGGAGTTTCATACCAAGGCTGAATTGCGACTGTTGGTCTTTAAATAAAGACTTGTTTGATCCCTTTTTCGTGAAAGGGGTGGCGCCCCACCAATGCAGACCTCACAAACAAAGAGAAGGCTCTGTGATCGCGGCTAAGAGGGAGTCGGACCCAGCAAATATGATCTCTAGGAACACGACTAGCCCTCGCAAAGATGACCACCAGACTGCCTACGCTCCACGAACGCGGCCCAGGGTCCAAGAACGTGAAAGCCATTTTTTCCTGCACTAGCTGATGCATATCAACTGGTTTTTGGTAAGTCCAAATCTCCGAAGGTATGCTCCAAATTTGTTGGGACCCTATGCAGGCAAACAATATATGCTACCCTATCGAATTTGATATTCTAGACTCAATGAAGCTGTCAAAAATTTCATACGAGGTCATGTTGACAAATAGTGGGTTCCACACCTAAACTCCATTTTAAGTCAAAATTCACAAGGGGGCTCGAAATTAGCTCAGAAGCCTCGGGATCTTCACGAAGGGTCGTTCTAAACCAAACTCGACATTCTTGAGCTAACCGCGCTGATGGAATTCTGATACGAATGCATTTACCAAGAATGTTGATCAAGGTCAAACTTTAAGCCTTAACTTGAAAGTTCAAATACCTAATTGCACAAATTCCCACTAAGAGCCTTGAGAGTCTTTCCAACCATGTTACTAGCCAAAAATAATCCTTTCGAAGTAGATGGAACCGTCAAAATTGGATTATGAGGTCATCTCCCTAATATTTTGATAAAAAAACGACCGTTCAAGGTTCAAAAGCTCCAAAGCAAAAACAAATCGCATAAAATCAAATGAATGACACGGTGACCGAACAATTAGTCCAGAAAGTCGTAAATGACTTTGGATCATTATAGAAACTCTCTAAACGGCGAACACAAGGCATAAATACAGAAATGACCAAAAGGGTCATCACATTTAAAATGCCTAAAAGATGATACAAAATTTAACCAACTCTCTAAATTTCACTTGTTCCGCATACATTAGGACATAAGAATAACATATATTATGTTAAATTGAAGTAAAAAGTATTACTTCCTCCATTCTAAATTAAGTGATGTTTTTAATTTGTGAACAATTCTTAAGAATACTAATTTTGTCGTTCCTACAAAATAAGGTTCCTTGTTAATAACTTACCTTAATTAATATTTTGAGAAAAAAGTAACCATTTAATAGTTTCTTGGTTATGTGAAAAAAATATTTAAAAAGAGAATTTTTTTAAAACATCATTAATGTATGGTTTCTTTCTTTCTTTTAGGGGAGTTAAGCAAGGGGATCCTCTATCTCCTGCCTTGTTCATTTTAACTATTAAAATATACCTTGAAATTTTCTAGAAAAATCATATATACCCCTAAATATTTTTTTAAAGAAATCAAAAGTTAAATATATAAATTTAAAACGAATTTTTTCACTTCCGTTAAATAAAGAGTATATATGAGCTCATTTTGTAACGTAGAAATATATATCAGCCATTTGTATAACGATAAGCGTATATATTAGTTACTTTCATAACGAGGGGAATAATTTCAAATGACAAAGTTGGAGTTATATAGTTACATATATATATATATATATATATATATATTGGTTGGAGTGCGGAAAAAGGCTCTCCTTGGCTCAGAAATTAGGAAATGGCGAATGTTTCAACATCAGAAGGAAGATGGAGCAACCTCTCGAAATATGCTTCTAGAATTTTCTTTGTCCTCATCTTCCTTCAGGTCCCTTTGTTCAGGTATAACTGCAAACTTGAGATGGTTGAAAATTCTTGATCCAGATTGTGATTCTACCAAGTTCGATTATGTGTAGATCTGGTTCATTCAATTAAATCTAGCTTTGTCTTAGTACAAGTTAGTATAATTTTGTATTTCCAACAATCTTGCATTAAAGCCGCCTAGATCTTGAATTCAGTGTGTAAATTCTCTTGAATGTGTTCCATAACTTTTGCAAGTTCCGTTTAGATATTAGCTACTTGTTTAAATCCCACTTTCTTTGTATCTGCCATCCCAAATTTCCACTTTCTAATGCATCTATATTTCTACTCCTGCTGCATTTTATTTGTTTTCTTACTCTCCTTCTAACACCTATTATCTCAATTTACGTCTTTCTTTTCATCTCAACTCTTGCTTTACAAGTTAATATGCTTCAACTTTTGCAACTTTGGTTGGGCTAAGCCGTCTCTAATCTCCAGTTTTCAGATAATACTACGTTTTCCCTCTTAGACCAAGTGCTATGGTTCCATTATATACTTCTTGATGGTGTGGATTTTGATTGTTACTTTTGAACTTACAATGGTTCTCATTTGGAAAAGTAATTGGGGTAGTATTGACGTTTGTAATCACATTATTTATGTTTTTTGAGTCTGTTAACTTGTCTCAGTGTTAGTGATGGATCAGTTAGTTTTGAGCACGGTGAATGAGTACTCGCGTCAATTATTTTTTGAACATGGTAAGTGGTGATTGAGAGTATTTAGTCACATTCAAGCAAATTGATATCATCTTAGTTAGGTGTCGTTTTGGGTGTGGATATAGAAGATTAGTTGTTGTGGGTTTTCCTTAAGAGGAAGGAAGGTGATTTCCAGGAAGGTTGCCGTGTGAGGAAATTTCTTTTCGGAAAATGGTTTGGGGCTCCCTATTGGAAACTCTATTTTGCTTAAAATGATTGATAACAAGTGTGCCCTTCAAGAAAAATGATTGATAACAAGGTAGGCCTTCAACAAATATGATTGAAGGTATCTTCTTTTAGTCTCTTGTGGTTATCTGCAAACATTTCCCCTGTTTTCTCTTTATTGCTCATAAAATTGACAACGACAAACTTTTGCTTTCCTGGAAAGACATTTTTCTAACCTTATTTATGAAAGGGACGGAGTTTGGTTATTTGCTTATGGCCTTTTCATGTTTTTATTGTACATCTAGTTCACATTGCATTTACACTTATTCATTAGGAGATATTCTGTGCCTTGGACTTCTAATTCTTACTTAAGAAAAAGGATAGAGAGCTTGAGGATTTTGCAGTTCTACGATTCATGGGCTTATTCGCTCGAATCTTTGCCTGTCATCTTACCTGCCTCTTCCCCATCCTCCCTGCCCCGAAAAGATAAAAAGGGTAAAAAAAGAGTGAGGAAATTTTGTCTTAGGGTGTGTTCGGTATGGAGGAAAGTATTTTCCAAGAAAACATTTTCTCGGAAAACAAGTGGTTTCTTATTTATTGTCTTGTGTTCAGTACAAAGTTACCAATTTCAAAATAAAAATAAAAATTGTCTTGTGTTCGGTATGCAAGTCAAAAAACTATCCTAAAAGCCTTTGGTATATATCTAAGACAAAACTATGAGGATGGGGGTTTGGTGGGTGGGTGGGTGATTGTGAGTGGGGGGGGTGGGGGTTCCTTATTTTTAAGGAGCTTCTTTTTCTAATAAAATATTTTCCAAATGTTTTTACCAACTGAACACAAGTAAATAACTGAACACACCCTTAGAGTATTACTTTTCTAGTCTTTTGTAGGGAAGCTATAGAGCTTGAAGAGCTTACACTGTTTTCAGGTTACGGTGATTCCATTCTGGTATCAATGTTAATGACCTTTACCAGACCAAATAGTGCTTTCTTGATCAGTTCACTGTGTGTCATACTCAAACTGAGAACTTGCTTGATTTGTTGCTGCAGGTCCTCTTGCTTGAATGGCACAAAATATGTTTCCTCCACTTACCTAAGCGATTTATTTCTCAGATTTAGATTTTTTTTGTTTTACCATTGCATTTCAGGGAAAACGACCTAATATTTTAGGACATTTGGATTGACTGAAATGCTTAATATATGAAAGAGCATCACTTGCCTCATGTATGGAATAGTGTGAAACCTTTTCGCCTTTTTCTTTTATGATAAAGCGGAGTGTGATTTTGTAACACCACGGTCTGAAGCAGAGATGTCAAGCTTAAAATCTGCACGCACTAACTAAGCTCTCAGCATTATGCTGTTTATTTGAGTCATTTGGGATAGAAATAGTTAGGCAAGTTTTGACCGTCTTAATTAATTTATTAATTTGATCATCTGAATTTCATCTTGTGAGTGAGTGGTGTGATTAAACAAAGCTTTGCTTAAACCTGAGATATTGAAGTTATGATATGAATTAGTAACCCAAGTAAGGTTTAAGCTCATTCTTGTTCTTGAATGGATGTTTATTTGGATCATAAAGAGTGGTCATGCTCAGCCAGGCATTATGTTACAAGGATAGAGTTTGGCTTCTGTAATAGGTCTTGGACGAAATTGAAGTCACCTCATGTAAGTTTCAAAATTCGACAAGCATATTTTTACTAGTTCGATGAGTAACTTTATGTAAAAGAATAGTCAAAAGGAAAGAAGCTATGATCCTTAGACTAGTGGCGGCTTGGATTCATTATTTTATTTGGGCCGAGTCTAGTCGTGATATTGACTGCTTCAGTAGCTTCTGCCTAGTGGTGAGAGGACTTACGTTGTCTACCCGGTCAAAATTCTTCTTTCTTGTCATAAATTTTGCTAGTATGATCTTTTTTCGGTGACTGCTTCGAGAGCAGTTTTTCTCCTTTGCAGTGAATGTTTGTCTTTTCCCGTGATTGTTCGATAATACTTCTCTTTTCATCTCTTTTAAATATTTTTTTGGACCTATTCCGGCCATTTTGCTTTTATTAGGGCTCTATTTTATGCCACCATCGATTTAGCTGACACATTATTCTCCAGTATGATAACATGTCATCCTCCGGTCGGCTGACACATTATCAGTCAGTTAGAACGAGTCAGTTGAGATGCCATCATTCAATTGACATGTAATCATTGTTGTCAAGTGACATGCCATCTTCAATAAGTACCACGTTGCATAGAGCAATAGTTTCCTGTCAACGCCACGTGCCTGTCCTGCCATACGTTTCCATTTCCAGTTAGCGCCACGTTGGTGTCAAGCAACAAATCTCTTCAGTCAGCATCTTTCTCGAGCCAAGCCATTGGGCAATGCCACATTGCTGCTCTAGTAACGGCTCATTAATGCCACACCACTATCCAAAAACTCGTTATATTCTAGTCGTCGTCCAGCAGCATGTAACTTCTTAGTTTGCATTACGTCATCGTTCAACAAGTTATATTTCATGTTAGTGCCTTAATAGAGCCATGTTGTCCTCGACATGTCCCTTTAGTCAGTGCCACATCGACAATGTGTTCCCCACTTTAGTGACCATTTAGTCACATCCTTAGGTGCTATATAAGAAATCCCTGTTGTTCATTGTTAATAAACCACGTCAGTAAGAAGTTTCCTCCTTTTTCCCCTCTTGTTTCAGACAACACTTCTCATGCATGCTTGACCTCACTGTTACGGCTGGTTGGAATTGTTACCCAAATTATTGATCTCTAATAAACAAATGTGTTTTATCACGGGGACCATGAGATGCTATTCTCAAGTTTGGAATCACAAGTTTCTGTACTAGATTAATTTATGTTGATTGCTAAGAATCATAATCCTATCGGAAACAATATCTCTACCTGCCAAGGTAGGGATAATTTCTTCGTACACTCTATCCTCTCCACACCCTACTCTACCCTCTCCACACCCTACTTGTGGGACTATACTGGGTAACAAATTTATAAACTAGATTAGTGTAACAAAGTTTCCTCACTTCTCTTTTGTGAAAGTTAATCGGAGTGTTTAGTAGCTTTCACTATGTTTTATAATTGGAAAAGAAACATCTCTTACAAGAATTCTCCATTATTGCTTACTCCTCCAAATATCTTCCTTCAGGGTGCCATGCAGATCTGGTATGTGCTCAACGCCTATGGAAGTCACTTCTTCCCAGTTGATTTCCAGTGAGATCTTTCCTCTTCCATTAGTGAAGGCCATGCTCTATCCTGGTGCAGTTGCTAATGGCTTAATCACAAGCAGGACGGTTCCAAGCTGGGATAATCTGCTAAACATCTACAACCTGACAAATGTGAAGGAGGCCTCAGCTGTAACTGACCTACAACGCTTGGAGGTTTGGCCTTAAATCTATATTTCTCATTTTATGACTACTTTAAGATTGTGGTCTCCACACACACACACACAGAGAGGCAAGTACAGTTCTGACCATGTTTGTTATGATTTAGTTTATTAAAATTATTGAAGCTGGTTGTTAAAGGTTACTTCTTTATATTGTTTGTCATTCTTACTTTCATGAATTTGTCAGTCTGTGGATACCTTTAGTGTTTGTTTGATTTTTTTTGGCCTTGTTCGGTCCAGCTAGACATGTCTGCCGTGCTTAATTTGTTTTGATTATACACTTTTTGACATATGCTCGGTGTTTCATTTACTTGCTTACTCCCTTTATTTCAAATTAGTTATCCTATGTTTTATATTTGGATTATATTGGAAGTTTGTCCATATTCACTCATTGAATACTATTTTTTTTTTGATAAAGTTAAAGTTGAAGACTCATTGAATACTATTTCCCTACTCAAAAAGTGACAGGGACCCACTTCTATATCAATAAAGGTTTGGAACTTTCAAAAAATTAAGTTTATGTCCACTTTGGGATTACTTTTTATGAAAATACTAACAGAGCTACGTACCTTACCTTTGGCACTAGTGCCCTGTAGGACTTATCAAAATTGGGGTAGGGGATATGTACTTTAAGAGGGTTGAAGAGCTGAAAAGAATATGATTCTCGCTAGAACCTTAGACTATTTTAAAAGGGATCGAAGAGCAGAAAAGGATATGATTCTTGCTGGTACCTGAGACAGTAGCTATGCAATGAAAACTTAGGTTAAAATCTCTGATCTTATGTGTTCTTCAAAACTTTTGTAAGTTCTCCAAAACATGAGGAAATATCTCTGTCTTTATGGAGTAGGAAGTATATACAGGGAAGAATTTCAAGAGATGCGTTACAAGCTTCATGATCCTTGTGCTAATGGTGATTTCTTGAAATGTTTGGTCATCCTTGTTGCTGCTTGATAATATAATCGTCAGTGTGTTGGTGGTATGCCTCAGGAATAGTGAATATTAGGGAAGCAATCATATTATTGTAGTAGTATTAAAGTACTAATAGATGTGATTCTAAAACTCAAGCTCAAGCTCTGCTAATTTCCATTTTGGAAAATTGACTTCAACATTTCCCTGGAAGAGTGATATGTTTATTTTTGTTGTTATCGGCTCATCTATGTCATTTTCGTTTGAGAAAAAAGTTCATTTATGCCATTATTTGTTAACTAAAAAGGCATAGATAAGCTTTTTTCTCAAAGTTTGATGTCATATTTGAGCCTTTTCCCCTTTAAAAAAAATGATCTTATTAATTGACGTGGTCAAATCATTATTGACCACTTGTACAAAATGGTTTTGCAAAATCAAAATTGTTTTTAGTTAACAAATAATTGCATGAATGAGTATTTTCTCAAATGGAAATGACATAGATGAGCCAAACTTTTAACGTATGACATAGATGCGTCTTTTCTCAAAGTTCAATGGCAATCATGGCATATTTGATCCTTTTTCCTAGCTTTATATGAAGTGCACTTTTAGAGCATACTAGTTTAGAGTACATGCTTTGCATGTGTGTATTTATTACGTTAAAAAAAAGTCAACTATTTAGACCCCTTGTATATCAATTATCAGTTGATGAAGTAGACATTGAGACAAAATCGTTAAGATGGTGACAAATCCCTTTATAGAAGTGGAGTGATTAATAAATCAAAAAAAAATTGAAATAAATATTTTATCGATATTTAATCTCTTAATATTTATTAGGAAAAAAGGAAAATATATCACATATTTTAGGATTTTTTTTTTATGTATACAAGGAAAAAAGAAAATCTATTAACTAAAAAAACTAAAGAAAGACGAAAAAGATGCCTCAAAACTTGGTTTAAAATAATGTTTGGAATTTTGCAATGCATAAACAACAACACTAAAAATACTAAAATCTATCAACACGGCAACTTGCTAATTTTTTACTTCCTTCAATCTGGAATACTCTTACCCTACAATCCACATCGACATGTTAACAACTCAAACATACAAAACTTTAATTTCTTAGCGCATTGCCTTGTAGTTTCTCTTTTCTTCTTTTAACATATCATTTAGGATTTCCTTTTTTACATATACAAGGATAAAAAGATCTACTAATATTAATTTTTTCTTGTGCCTATAGATTTTAGGACTTCTTATTTCTTTTCAAGATTATAGTTAATATTATAAAAATAATTAAATAATAGTTTGAGAAAAATAATAAATGATAGTTTTGTCTATTATAGTTTAGTGTACTAGCTTTGCACATGTGTCTCACATTAATTACTAAAATTGTATAGAAGGAAAAAAATATAAAAAGTAACAACTGACATTAAAATTAAATTATATCTATTTAAATCATATATATTATATCTCAAATATGCTGTTCTTTGTTGCATGTAATCATTTTTTTTCTTTTCATATGAGCATTTTTCAGGTAAAAATGTATTAACTCGAACATATTATATGCACAAATATGCAATAATCACATTAACAACATAAGAAATAAAGTTCAGAAAAAAAATACCTTCAAATTAGCTTGTAATCGGCACAAAGATTCAATCACATGCTCTATATGAATATTTCTTCACTTGCACAAGAATATTGAAGAGTCAATCAATAAGGACTTATTTAGGTTTACTCATACTAGTATCTGGACATGTGCAACACATGTATGTCTCTAAGTAACTTTTTAAAGATATATTAGAATGATTAAAATTCTATGAAAACATGTAAAGTTTCAACTTTGATTAGTAGTTAGCATACTTTGAAGTCACAAATGACTAAGTTGAATCCAAATAAAAAACTTGTAACAATAAAAAAATATAGAAAATTAAATAAAATAACTCTAATAGAAAGAAAACACAGAAAATAAATAGAGAAGAAAAAATACCAACATACTTTTCCTTCTCAAGTCTTTAATCATAACAATATAGATGAAAAAAAGTAATATATAGAATCAATACATAATTTTTCGAGTTCCTGTTGACTCCTTTCACAACCAATAAAAATCCAAGAGTCTTATTCATCAAGTCAAATTAAAGCATGAATCAAATAACACAATAGTGATAAAAGCTTCACTACTTTAAGTACAGAATGGAAAGAATGATCTTGGGTAAGGGTTTCATAAAACAAAAAAGATGAATTATACAGAAAAAAATGGAGGAATATCAAAAGATATCTTAATGTTTTAAATTAAATAGTTGGAAGTTATGTATATGAAAAGCATGAGAGTTATGAATACTAGGAGTAGCAACTAAATAAATAATTATATATGAATCATGAAATTGAATATTTAAAACAAATAAAAAATAATTAAATAAAGAAGAGAAAAAAGTTAAATACAAATAACATTTACGTGTTGTACCTATGTGGAAACCTGCATAAAATAACAAATCTAATATCAATAAGTTAATGAGAAATTATTATAACCTAAAAAAGGGAAGATAGAAACACCAACTAAGAAAACAGGGTGAGGGGGATACATATTATTATAGGAAGGAGAGAAAAAGGCAATAACTCTTAAGAGTTAGGAGTACTAAAGAATTAATTTGAGTCTAGAAGATTAATGACATGCCCATTACCTAAGATATTTAAGGTGTAATTATTTATGAGTAAATGAGGCAGCTATTGGACAAAAAATTGAATTTGTGATATCTAACACTTTCTCATTTTTAGTATTTAGTATTATAGTATGATATAATTACAATGTAATATTAACTTCATTAAATGTTTTATAATATTTTTTTATTTAATAGAGGGGTAAAATGAGGGTAATAGTAAAAAGGGAAGAAATAGCAGAGATGTAACTGCATTATTAATTTATTATAGTGATTATTAGCAGTATTTATCGTGGAACGTTGACATAATGAATAATTTAGTTTTAGCGTTTATAAAGGAGCAACATATTTCTTTTTTAATGGTATTATTGTAGTAACTCAACTTTATAGGGTTATTTTGGTATTTCAACTTTTAACTTTTTTTTGTTCCCACTTGTAGTAATATATGAATATGAATGAATACTAGTTGAAGAACGTCTAATAACTTTACAAATATAACACATATTTTTGAGTGAAAAGTAGAAAAAGGACATTGATATTCATGCATCATTATATGTAGAAGAATTGATTTTCAAGTAGAATGAATGGAATTTAGCTCCTAAACTAATTCTTTTAATCGATTTTAAAGTCTTCTTTCTCTTGATTTGGTGTAGTTCTCACACTTCCGATAAAACAGGCTTTTCTCGTAAGAACTTTCTATCTAAAAGCTCGATGAATAATTTTTCTATTTAATTAAGATGACAAGTTACTTGGGCATATTTTATTTTCACAAAGTAAACTTTATGAAAAATAAAACCAAATTAATCCGCATTAGTGCTTTTGCCACCCGTCATTAGTAATGCCCAATTTGTCGATGTTGTAATTACATGGAATTATGAGTTTCCATGTAAACCAATTTTTTTTATAAAAAAATCGTGAATCTCTTTTTAAAAAAATATTTTTAATTAATATATTTGTTTTTTTTATTTTGTTTATTTAAATTTAACTGAGATTTATAAAAGATATAAATAATAGTTTTAACTGTTTTGTCTATTGTAAAATCATTTAATAAGAGGCAAAAAGTTCAATCAATATTTCGAATGGTCTTCATAATATATAGTTAGATAGATAATTATATTGAAAATAATAGTAAAGGCAAGTTGAGTCCTTTCTGTACTCGAATCAAAAAAAAATTCCCCGTAATTTTCTACTTTTTTTTAAACTGAAATTATTTCCTTTTCTAAATGTGTATAGTCTTCTTATATAAATTTCAAGACTATATTAGGAGTTCTTACCTATTACAAATAAGTAAAAATTTAATAGTAGTAATTTTAATGAATTTCAAAATCTTAAATATTAGAATAGAATAATAGTTAAATGACAATTATTTTTAGGAAAATAATGAAAAAATGATTTTGTCTAAAAGCAGAATCTTTTAATGAAGTTCAAAATGATTAAACAACATTTTTAAGTGTCTTCATGCTTTTAATATAGTATAAATATATATAGATACTTTCACCTTCATCCTCCATTTTTCTTAATCAACTAGAGGACTAGACAGTGGATGCTTACTGTTAAAAGGTGTCATTCTCAATTAATAGTTTTAGTGAATATATCTTAAGGCGAATTACCCATAAAAATAAAATTGCCCATGTAACAGTGGGAGAATAGTGAGATGTTGTCTGTGTTTTGAACATTCTCTTCACGTCTGCAATGATGTTTTGTTTGATTATAGATCACGTATTCTTTGGTTTGGTTTGGTTTATCAAGTGGCTATCTTACTTTGTGAAAGGTTCTTGCTGGAAGCTATTTTTCTGTGGCTGGAGCTCTTATTGGGATATTAAAACCTGGAAGAATGAGCATGTTTGGGACGCTACTTATTGTTTGGGGGCTTATCAAGGAAGGGATACTTAACAAGCCGACAAAAGTGGATGCTGAGAGGGCAGTGTATGTGTACCCAACAATGTTGCTAGCATTGATATGTTCTTTCATGTCTGTGAAGTATGATATGAAAAAGGTGACAAGAGGTGCCCCAGCTAGACCTGTTGCAAAACCTCTGAAAAGTTCTTCAAAAGCTAAGCTGAAATGAGCATGATTTTCAGACTTCCAATCTCCCTGCTTTCATTCTTTTTTACCCTGAGAAATGTACTTGTCTGGACTGTATATTGTAATAGAGGAGAAGAGAAATCTAAATCTGTAAGTTTTAAAGTTGCTGTTATGCTCAAGTATATTTCACTGTTTTTGGTTTCACTGCTTAGCAAAATGAATTGAAGGATAGTGCATGCTGCTCTTCTTGTTTATCCCCAACTTAACATTATCTTATACAGACAGACGTGTTGTTTTGGGAGACTGTTTGGAAATGAATGATGTTGGAAGCCGCTGCTTTGGGTTATTATTCTTGTCACATTTTTGGAACAAACTAACTACTTTTTTAGTCAGACTCACTTCCAAGTTCAATCCCTGCTCAAATTAGCAAAAAATAATATTTAAGAAATCGCAAAATTATTTATTTACTTTCCAGCAAATTACGTTTGGGTGCACTTACAAAGAGGAGCTTCTTTTTCTTTTGGTTTATTTTTATCATTTTTGCTTATTAAACATTTTTTTCAATTTAATCAAGCACTCCAAAAGTTCTTAAACTAAGTCAATCCAAATAGGCACCTAGTGTTATACATATTTGTCTTAGAATGTCTATTATGTAGGAATTTTAGTTGGGGTTCAAGTCAGTTTTTCCTTATAAATAATAAGGGTTTCTTGTCACGACCTAAAAATAGATGTGATGACATTCGTCTTATCCCACCAATACAAGTTAGCCTAAAAGTCAATCATTGCGATAAAGTACGGAAATAAACAATAAATAAAAGTCTAATACTTTAATATAATGTGGAATTCATAATCGACTTAAATATACCCCAAAACCTGGTTGTCACGTGTACAAACTTCTAATGTGTTAAAACAAAAAAGGAAGAAAATACTAGTTTCAAATGACATTGTTTCTAGAATAGAACAAGATCATAAATAAGGAGAAATAAGGTCCGTTGAGATGACAAACAACTACCTCACAAACCTCCACAAGAAGCCTCGGACAAGAAGAGAATAGAGAGTATCACAGCTATCCGGGCTAGTAACCTACAAAAAAGTAGAAGCAAGGGGTGAGTATCAGGCCACACGGTACTCAACAAGAGAACTCCTAAACACCGAGCTAAGGGTATAGAATACGGGTATTCCTTACACCCTAACCGAACATCCACAAGTACATCCTGCATAAAAACCACTCCAACCTAATAGTTCACAATTTACATAGAACACAACTTAACAACTACACTCAAACAATTACATATCCTCAACAACATACTCATTATTCATCAATCACAAGTTCCACAGAAAGACACTCACAAGATCAACAACACACAAGATCAAGTTCACCAATGGTAAAGATGTGCAAGACAATGAAATGTAATGTCAAGTATAGTGATGCATGTTTGACCTAATGATACGCGACCGCTGTCTCACAGTCCAAGACCCATTGGGGACATATTTGTCCATGCATCCGTCGTTGCGTGCGACACAACCCTCGATAATAAATTTTTTTGCGGTGTGTGACACATCCCTTGATAATAGAATCTGTCGCGGCGTGCGACACATCCCTCGAATCATAATATCCGTCGCGCCGCGCAACACGTCACTCGAAATGGTACATCATCTTTAATTTTTTATTCTTCCTCAATTAACATAACACTTATGACAATCATGTCTCAGCACCAAGGCAAATGACATGTTCACACAAATAATGATGAGATGACCAATTCCATAACAATGCACAATTTACAACAACACAATCGTGATATAACATCAACAATTAATCAGTAAGCCTTTCAAACCATTCTTAACACATCACACACCAATAATTAATCACATTGCCTTTAATTACCCCTTTTCAACATTAGAGTTATTCAATATCGACAAGTCAATTCATCACCAAGTCCCATTACTTTCCAACACATACCACAAGAAAATACACGATTCTATACACTTAACAAGGGTTGAGAAATCTACGTTCCTCAAATAGTCGAACAATCACTTGGGGACTTGAACTTTTTCCTTTCGTTGGGCTTCCAAATCAATGTAATCTATTCACATTAATAATCACAATAAAATTTCAAAACTAACAACACCCATATTCAAAATTTCCAAACCAACTTCACCCACTAATCCTAAAAGACCTGGGGCAACTATTGAGAGGGGTAAAATGGTAATTTTATAAAAATTTCAAGAAATGACTTTCCGATTCATTACATTATCCACCACTAAAAACCATGTTCGTCCCCAAACATAAGGAAGAAGAAGAAGAAAGAATAATCGACGTTATCAAAAGCTTGAGTTATGACTTACTAGTCGGTGTTCATCTCTCCAAGGGAGCTCCTCCTTAAGATCATTCCATCAAGATCAACTACTAAAAACTGAACTTTCAAATCAAACTTTGGCATACCTACAAATCCAGAGTTATTACCAAAACACAGTGTAACGACCCTAAAAATGAACTAGTGAAACTAGAGCCTCACATGTGAGTTTGGAGTTGAGAACTTGATGAAATGATGAGAAATGACCGTGACGTCCGGAAACTAGTCATTTGAACTAGTGAGTTGTAAGGGTCAACTTTAAATG
>JAJOOS010020170.1:0-27925 GCA_029582725.1 Solanum chiquidenum | reverse complement strand
TCATACTTAGTACATGTGTTGTACTAACCCCTTTCTTCTATTTTACTACAAGTGTAGGTTGTGGTAACTAGGAGGAGATTGTGCTTTGGAGTTGCTTGGATTGCTTCACTCTTCCAAGTTTTTGGCATGTCCTCAAGATTCGAGGATTATATTAAGAAGTTTCTTAGTCATTGTAATAGACACTTAAGTTTCATTTCATTTGTAAAGGGTCATGTCCCTTAGTACGTTTTAAGTTCTTGTCTAAGATTGGCTAAAGAGACTTAATAGTTCCGCTTGCGTATTAATGTTATTGAATAAAAGTTTAAATTCTTAGTGATTTTTATGATATATGTGATGAATGAATGCTAAGGCTTGTATAAGACCTCCGAGAGGTCGAATTCGGAGGTCTTATACGCATGTAACGGCTAGGGGGTGCTCTCGGGTCGTTACAGTTAAGTCTTTCGCAGAGTAGTAAGCCAGGCCAAGGGTTTGCTTGGGGCCAACAATGGTTCTTGAGTGCTAGCCACATCCGGGGTGTAGGCTCGGGGAGTGACAATCCATGTCTCGTTATAGAGATTAATTGATATGACTTTTGAGAAACTTATAAGTTCTCATCGTGTCAAACTTTGTAAGTGGATTTATGAATCCGACACATAAAATAAGTTAAGTAGTGCTCTAAAGGAAATTAATCATTGAATTAAATTCGTCAGTAATTTAATTTATTGATTAGTATCTGTAATCTTAACATGGGGAATTACATAAGTGTTTAATGGGGAATTTCAAAATATAAATAGAGGAGTGCAAGTACGAATTTCTAGTGGAATGATTTGTAAATTATTATGGTAAGAATAATTAAATATTAATTATTTGGAATTATTTTCATATTAGGAAGCCTCAGTAATTAATTATGTGGTCCCTACAATGCCATATTTAACTAGAGCTCAAAATCCTATATCTATGGGGGGGAAGAAGAATAATGTGGGTTTTTTCTGGTTTTCTAGAAAAACTAGATTTTCTACTCCTTTTTGGATTAGGAAGAAATCTCTTTAAATAGGGATTCTCATAACCTAGAAATTAGATGAATAAGTTATATACGATACTTGCCCACCCAAGTATTGAGAGAGTTCGGATGTGAACTTAGAATCACTGTAGAAGACCATAGTTGTTGTCTATCTTGTGGTTTCACTTAAAGGTATGTCTAATTTGTAGATTCGCTTGAAGGTATTTGTTCACACTTCAAGAGGTATTTATCGAATTAAATTTCAGCAAGTTTATGTGTTCTAGCATGAGTATATGTGTTCTAGCATAAACGTTATTGGTTATCTTTTATTCATGTAAGCAGTAAGATTCTAGTATGCTTCTGATGTGCATATAGTTTTCCAACAAGAAGATGAAAATTTTACTTTTACTAGTGGAGTTATTTTCATTTTATTTCTCAATATTAGAATTGATCGAGAAAGGACATAATAATACTGGTTTAAAGTTATTCCAAGATTAATAGAATTTTCGCAACGTTCAAGTGTCTATTTGAAAATAAGTTACAAATTGAGAAGATATATGGAGTATTATATTTGATTTGATTTTGATTAATAACCGACTCAAATCGACCCGTAAACACCCCAAAACTAGCTGCATGACTACCAAGTACCAAGTTGCTTCAATGTGTAAATTTAGTGATTGAAAGTTCTGTAATGTGAGTTGTTCTAATTATTTTTCGTTTTGAATAGATTGTTTTCACTTTATTCTGTTTTGAATTAATCGTTTCTTTTATTTTTGTGTATAGTTAATAACCAAATAATCGAACTAAACTGATAACAATTAAGCCGATAAATGTATGGAGTGCTATATTTGATTTGATTTTGATTTTGATCAGTAACCGACTCAAATAGACTGGTAAATATCATGTAACCGGCTACATGACTATCAAGTACCAAGTTGCTTCAATATGTATATTATTATTATTATTACTATTAAAAGGACTAATTGACATGCAGGGGCAGACCCACGATGGTTCAAACGGGTTCAATTGAACCAACTTCATCGAAATTTTTTGTATTATACATCTATAAATTATTTGTAAAGTTGTGTATATAAATAAAATGAAGCCACTTGTTACACAATGAATGGTGTTGATCAGTGGTGAATGGTGTCAATTTCACCCTACAAATCCAAGTTTGATCCCCAGTCAAGGCATATTTTTTTGTTTTTTGCGTTTTTTGTTTCTCTTTTGTATTTTCCAAATACTTTTTATTTTTAAAATTAACTAATAAATGTAGACCATTATAGTTCTAGACTTCTAGTTCATGTGAAATAACAATAGTAATATTCTAAATTTATTAGTTAAGTTTTCTTTTTATGTTTGTATTTGAGAATTATTTAAATTTATCAATAATTTAGATAATATGTTTATAGTTTTTAAATATTCTCTCTGATCCATCTTATTTTATCATTTTGTATTTTACACGCATATTAAGAAATCATAAATAAGAAAAATAATTTTACTAATCCACCTCTTGAAAACATCTTGCGAATTTTACAAATAAATGTGAACACTTTCAAAAAGAATTAATTACAAGGGTAGTATATGAAAAAATTGATTAATGCTTTCTTGATTTAGTAAGGTGGACAACTAATTTTAGTAAGATGATCAACTATTATGAAACGAGGGAGTAATACTTAGTTTAACTTTTTGTAGTATACAAAATTGTGTTTTTATTTTCCTTTTTACTTGGTATACACGAAAGTTAGGTTAGTGCATATTTACTTATTTCTGATTTTAAAAATTGTTATAGGCTTAGTCTTATATATAAGAGTAATAACTAGCTTGTTTGTCATGACCAAACCCACCGGGCCGTGCGGGCACCTACTTTAACACCGAAGTAGGAGAACCCTCGATTCCCAAACGTTTTAAAAATGCGGATAATTAAGAGAACGGTAGATAAAAGGAAATTCATGGAATTTTTATAAAATAAAGAGTTGTTAAAACATCCAACACAAAAATATAACTAAACAACACCCCAGAGATCTAGTCTAAACAGATACAAGAGCTTCTAAGATTACAAGGTATAAACATGATAACAAATGACACAACTCCCACCACATGAAAGGAAAAATAGGAGCTGTTGGAGCTTGTCTTCGTCTTCACCTATGAAACATCACTGGCCCTGCAACCAGACTATGCCAAAAAAAATGCATAGCAAGAGTAGTATCAGTACAAACCATACGTATTAGTAGGCATCATCGGTCAACCCGATACCCACCACATAATACAAAAAATTGACTAGCAGGAAACATGCAATAAGACTGTTCATTCCTCCACATTTATATCCTCCAACCCTTACCATTCCCGAATACTTTAAAATATACTAGTACGCTCCACTCTTATCCTTTACTCGCTCCGTTCTTGACCATAGCTTAACCATTCTATCACTTAGAGGAGTTTCCGGATGTAACCACTACCAACCCGACCAACCACTCACAACATACCCTTACTTCTTCCACATCATCACTCAACAATTGACCCCATAGTACATTCTTTCAAGGCTCGCTAACAGTTTCCCAATTATGAATCCCCTCTCCAAGGTACGACCTAGCTACTTAACATTTACCATAAGAACTCCACCCCATTACTCATTGTTGTGAACACAGACAATCTCCCTAAAGAAACCAATAGTAACGCCTGGACCCTCAGTCCCCACTTGCCATACCACATCTCGATTGGGCCTGTCCATTCACAGTTAATTCAGTAACGAGATATATAACAAGTAAACACTACATGGTAAACACACATATACACAATGCATAATTCAATTATCATTCAGGAGTACCATACTAATTCCCAATATCCATGACAGGTAGATATGAACATAGTAATTACCAATGGTTCTCTCATGAAACCCACACCCAAATTATTAGTGTCTCAAAATGTGACACCCGATCCAATATGTATATGTCAGCACGTTACACCCAATACAATATATGTGTTATAACGTGACACCCTATCTAATATATGTATCAGAATGTGACACCCGTTCCAATGTATGTGTCAGAACGTGACACCCGATTCACTCAGCACAACCACAATCATAATCACACCCATAATGACCAGTTCACCTACTCAAATAATGAAGTATTAGGTTCATAACATGTAATTATTCATACTTAGTCGTTTCACTAAGTTGGATTCATAATCTTTTATTCACATACACGCACGCATACAATGAAGCCATTATCCGGCATACGTCACATAAAAGATAAATCAAACCATCACCTACCCCTAGTTCACAGGACGGGGCTTCCCCCTACGGTACACATCCTACGTAACCACTAGGAGTACAGGTACAACCATCCCTTTTTTTATGCACGAATGCCTACGCATGAATTCTACAGGCAATTAACAATAGGCTACGCAGTGAACATGAATTTAAGACTACTCAATTGATAAACCTAGCCTACCTGGACGTCAAGCAGCTGCAGAGTGATTGTAGTTCCTGGGGTGACGAGACGGTGCAATTTTGCCGATAATCCGCAAGCTATCTGCAACCTTACGCTAGAAATCACTTTCTCCTCTCTTCCCTAGCCTAGAGCAGCCTTTTTGAGAGTTTCTGGGGTAATCCTCGTCTCTTTTTGGTGTTTTGGGGAAAAGGAGAAAATAAGACTTCTCCTCATTCCAATTCTGCGCCGACCATCCCGCTCTGGCGCTCCCTGTCCCGCTGAAGCGCCGATACCCTAGCGATAACTCTGCCGATCTGGTGGGATAACGATCCTAGTTCTCCCGACATTTTTCCTTTCCAAAATAACGACATTTTTCCTTTACTCAAGGGACCGGTTAGGGAAATGAGGCAACACACAGAGGAAAGGGATGCGTCCAATCGCCTAACCGAATCCCACTAGAGCGGCAGGTTCCTGGTGGAGAGAGGTTGCTGAGGTGGGACTCTCCCGCCATAGCGAGAGATCGAAAGCAGTAAAAGAGGGGAAAAGGGGAATGGTTTCCTTATTTCCTTTTTTTCACTCAAAAACTCCCAAAATCTTCTCAATCGCTTCACTCCGAATGTCAATTCTAAGGTAAGGTTACATTTCCTCAAGCAATTTACTTCAATACATACTTAACTACGGTAGTTTTCAAAATGTGAAAATAGCTTGCTTGATTTGCTAGAAAAACGTAGCATGGACACTTCCCTTACGTTTACAACGTCTCCAGAATGTTCTAAGCGTAAGGATTTCATGAAAAATATGGTCGAAATGGTTCAAAAATGGGTGGGGGAAGTTGAATAGTTTCTTGGTGTAAAACTTGGATTCTGACATCATTTAGAGGTTATTTTGCTAGAATAGCTGCATATTTAGGTAATAGGGTACCTTATAGACTCTGATCCAACGAAAATTTGCTAAAAATAAGGTTTTTTAGGCGAAGGGGCGCTATGATCGCACCTGAAGTTCATCCCAGATGAAGGCAGTTATGGCGGCCTCCATCTTATTGTGGTGGGATTTAGGTCGTTGTGGCGGGATTTGGTGGGGCAATGGCCTCATGACCCTTCAAGTAGATTTTTTTCTTTTTACTTTGCCTCACTAATTTCATGGAGTCCTAACATGTATGTTTCATAAATTCTATAGACTTGTCTACTATGGCTAGAATTAACGAGGAAATCTATCTTTCGTCTGATTACCCGATGCTACAAGTAGGGAGAGACTCCACGATCACCGGAACACCAAGTTCTATTGTGAGAAGGGTTTCCATTTGCTGGGTTTAACTGAGAAAGTGCCCGCCTTCCATAATCGGCTAATGGAGCTTGGTTGGGCTCCACTAACAGAAGCTCCCCCTACCGCGCTCCCGACTGGGTGAGGGAGTTCTACGCCATAATTCATATTGTTCGCTAGGATTACCCTCACCCTACCATCTGCATCTAAGGAGTTGACATCCCCCTGAACACTCAATTCATCAATGAGGTGCTAGAGGTCTCCAACACAGAGTACAAGGCCAAGCTGAGCGAGATGAATTTGGGCTGGCTGAAGGATACACTGGTTGAGCTTGTGCGCATGGACTGAGTTTACTAGGCTACTACTGAGGGCATCACCAGCACTCACTGGTCACCAGATGCCAAGAGATAGTTGCACCTGGTTTCTAGGAGGATCTGCCCGTGGGGAAACCGCACTGACGTGACCTTTCTCTGGACATTGGTGGTGGGTTTTGCTATGCAGGGAATTAGGCTGAACGTGGTCGCACGAATCATTTCTGAGTGGAAGATGTTCTACCGAGGCAACGAGAAAGCATTCTTCCTGCCTGGACTGGTGACAGCGATGTGCAAGCGGATGGGGGTGCCAGTCTTGGACACCAACGAGGTACTTCCCATGGATCCCATTTTTCACCATATTTTGATTAGGCAGGCTCCCACCTCTGGGAGTAAGAGAAGGAAGACGGACAGGGACGGTAGCAGTCAAGCAGTTGTTGAGGCGGACGACGAAGGAGGGGAAGATGATGAGGGTGAAGACACTCTCCCTACTCAATCCCAGCTCCCACTATCAGGTGCTCATGTGGAGGAGGACCTGCCGGCCTTCCGGAGGAGATTGGGACACTCTTATTCTAGTGCCTCGACTACAGTTTCACCCTCTACTGCTCTGGAGGTTGAGATGCTCCTCCGCCAGTTGTGAAATGAGATGAGGAAGAATATAGAGAGGGACCGTCTGATGGACCAAATGTGGAAGACCATTAAGGTCATCTTCTCTTGCTTTGCCCCCAGAGGGAGCTTCCCCGACTCAAGAAGGAAGACTATCAGGAGTTCCCTTGGTTGAACGAGGCATGGTCTGGTGTTATACCCCCGGAGGACCTGGAGTCCGGCAGTGACATTTCCCATTCCCAGGGACCCTGATTTGGTTTTTACCCCTTTTGGGATTATAATGAACAATATTTCATTTTCTCTTTTGTTTTTCCTTACATTTTTGTAAGCACATAGGTACTCAGTTTTGCTGTTTTTCACAGCTAATATTTAAATGCTAGGTGATTATAACTTCATGTTCTATTGCTGAGTACTGATTAAATTGCAAGGATTAACCCATGCACTATTTAGGGTCCCTATGTGTGACTAGGGAAAAACACGGGAGACAGGGCTGAGATTCTGTCTCACCCTGTCCCACTCTAGTAGGGGACTTCCCGCTTTGGCGGTCCTGCACCAGTGGCTCAAACGGAACCAGTTCATATGGTTCTTCCCGTTTCTAAAGTTTTTCATTGAGTCATAGGTCTATAACTAAGCATTTACGATAATCATCTTAGCTAGGATAGTCAGTATCCACCCCGAGTCAACCCAGCGGTATACAAATCCAGAATCTCTTCCCACTAATCCAACACAACAAGCATGCACATTCTAAGAGTGTTCTCATTGCTCACATGGTTTATAATCGGGTGAAACACACATCCAGATTTTGTTTATGAATCAAATTGTAGTTTATCTAGACCTTTGCACCTAACCTGGTGATGACTCTTTTTTCGACAACCAGTTGATAAAACTCAAGCAATTATAACTCCCACAGTTTCAAACATTTAGGCTAGCCTATTGTATACATCGAAATCCAGACAAGAAACCTTGTGCCTATAATCACATCATAGCATCCAAGTAAGTGCATTTACACCTCAACATTTATTTCAGACAATAATATGCACACATTCACAGTTTCAAGCTACAACTCACAGTCAAGTCCAAGTTATTAATTAGTTCATTTCATGAATGACCATTAGCTGCTCAACCATGCATTTTATACAGCCTCTAAGGCCAGTTACCAATTACAACCTTCTCGGTTCTAATTTACCTTGCTTGTATTCCTTCAGGCGTGACTACGACGTCCAGTTCACTATATAGAGATACCAATTGGAATCAGGAGATACCAATTGGACTCAACTCATACCACAAGCGACAACTCGCACAAAACAGGAAAAGAAATGGAACGACTTCCTAGAATGCTTCATAACTTCCTGAAGATTAGATGTGGACGTTAACACACCAATCCGCAGGAGTCTAGTCCGGTAACCTGAGCTCTGATAACAATTTGTCACGATCCAACCCACTGGGCCGTGCGAGCACCTACTCTAACACCTAAGTAGGAGAACCATCGATTCCCAAACGTTTTTAAAATGCGGATAATTAAGAGAATTGTAGATAAAAGGAAATTCATGGAATTTTTATAAAATAAAGAGTTATTAAAACATCCAACACAAAAATCTAACCAAACAACACCCCAGGGATCTAGTATAAACATGTACAAGAGCTTGTAAGATTACAAGGTATAAACATGATGACAAATGACGCAGCTCCCACCACATGGAAGGAAAAATAAGAGTTGTTGGACATTGTCTTCGTCTTCACCTATGAAACATCACTGACTCTATAACCAAACTATGCCAAAAAAGGCATAGCAAGAGTAGTATCAATACAAACCGCACGTGCTGGTAGGCATCATCAGCCAACCCGCTATCCACCACATAATATAAGAAATCGACTAGCACGAAACATGTAATAAGATTGTTCATTCCTCCACATTTATATCCTCATGCCCTTACTATTCCCAAAGACTTTAAAATATACTAGTACACTTGACTCTAACCCCTTACTCGCTCCGTTATTGATCATAGCTTAACCATTCTATCATTTAGATGAGTTTTTGGATTGAACACTACTAACCCAACCAACCACTCACGACATACCCTTACTTCTTACACATCACCACTCAACCCTTAACCCTATAGTACATTCTATCAAGGCTCGTTAACCGTTTCCCAAATACGAATCCCCTCTCCAAGGTAGGACCTAGCTACTTAACATTTATCACAGGAACCTCACCCCACTACTCATTGTTATGAACACAGACAACCTCCCTAAAGTAACCAATAGTAACACCTGGACCCTCGGTCCCTACTTACCATACCACATCTCGATTGGGCCTGTACATTCACAGTTCATTCAGTAACGAGATATATAACAAGTAAACACGACACAGTAAACACACATATACAAAATGTATAATTCAATTATCATTCAGGAGTACCATACTAATTCCCAATATCCATGACATGTAGATATGAATATAGTAATCACCAATGGTTCTCTCATGAAACCCACACCCAAATTATTAGTGTGTCAAAACGTGACACCCAATCTAATATGTATGTGTTGGCACGTGACACCCAATCCAATATATGTGTAAGAACATGACACCTGATCTAATATATATGTTGAAATGTGACACCCAATCTAATGTATGTGTCGGAACGTGACACCCGATTCAATCATTACAACCACAATTATAATCACACCTATAATGAATAGTTCACCTAGTCATACAATCAAGTGTTAGGTTCATGGCATGTAATTATTCATACTTAGTCGTTTCACCAAGTTTGATTCATAATCTTTTATTCACATACATGCAAGCATATAATAAAGCCATTATCCGGCATACGTCACATAAATAGGAAATTAAACCATCACCTACCCCTAGTTCACAAGACGGGGAATCCCCCTACATTCCATATCCTACGTAACCACTAAGAGTACTGGTATAACCATCCATTTTTTGGTGCACGAAGGCCTACACATGAATTCTACCAGAAATTAACAATATGCTACACATTGAACACAGATTTAAAACTACTCAATTGATAAACCTAGCCTAGCTGGACGCCAAGCAGTTGCAGAGTGATTGTAGTTCTGATTCTGGCTTTCGGACGATGAGACGGTGGATTTTTATCAGAAATATGCAAGCTATCAAAAACCTTAAGCTAGAAATATCTTTATCCTCCCTTCCCAACACATAGGAGATCAAAGGTAGTAAAAGGTAGGAAAAGAGGAATGGTTTCCCCATTTCCTTATTTTCTCACTCCAAAACTCCCAAAATCCTCTCATTCGCTTCACTTCAAACGTCACTTCTAAGGTAAGGTTATTGTTGCTCACGCTATTTACTTCAATACATACTTAACTACAGTTGCACGATGTTAAACGATTAATAAGAAAGGCCTTGTGGGTATTTATCAAAATGTGAAAATAGGTTATTTGATTTGCTAGAAAAATATAGCATTGAAACTTCCCTTACGTTTACAACGTCTCCACAACGTTCTGAGCGTAAGGATTTCATGATAAAAATGGTCGAAAAGTTCTGAAATTAGTGGGGGAAGTTGAATAGTTTCTAGGTGTAAAACTTGGATTCCAACATCATTTAAGGGCTATTTTGCTAGAATAGTTGCATATTTAGGTACTAAGGTACTTTATAGACTCTGACCTGCTAAAAATCTATTAAAACGAGGTTTTTAGGGTGAAAAGGCACCATGATCGTGCTTGAAGTTCATCCCAAATGAAGGCCGCTCTGGTGGCCTCCATCCCGCTGTGGCAGTGATCTTAGTCGTATTTATATGCCTAGGAAGCAAATAACACCCGCATTTAGGCCAAGTTCAAAATCATTTTATGTTAATTAATAGTCATGTCGAGTCTTTTGAATGCATTTATAACCAACATGATTAGTTGTGTAGGTGAGCTTAAATGAGGGAAGGAGCCTTGAAACATATGTTGGGAAGCACAAAAGGATCCAAGTTAAAAAGAAGCAAGAAAAAAGAAGAAAAAAATAAAAGATTAAGGAAGATCTGTGTCCTCTCGGTGTTGCAGAGAGGGATTGTATTCTTTGTTCGCAAATTAAGAGTTGAGACAGAATGGTCTGTAATGGAAATGCGTCGCGGAGAAGTGAGGATTGCCAAGGATTGAATTTTAAAAGGCCATTCACGTCGTGCCCTGTAGTGTCAAATTTGGTCATTTTGACTTAATTATAAATAAACTCATAGTTTATTTTATTAATTATTCTTTTTATGGATTTTTGAAGAACGGCGATTTGGAGAGCTTTCTCATCCGTTCCAAAGGCTCAATCCTAAACTGTTTTACTTTTGATCTTTTTATGTTATTTACACATTGCATAATCAATATTTGTGATATGAGTAGCTAATTTCTCTAGTTCTAGGGTTGTGGCTACTGGATGATTGTATTCTATGAAGTTTTATGGATTGTAATTAATTATCGTATGAATCAATCTTATGTTCTTTTTTTTGTATTTCGTGCTTGATCACCACTGAAATAAACATCTTGAGCGAATTGAACTCGAGAGAGGTATAAGAGGATAGAACGTGGGACATGAGAAGAATGATTTTCTCTTAAAAATTAGAGTTAATTTTCTTCTAGGATAGGAATATACCTAGAGACCATGCTTGGTTATTAGACATGAACAAATCATAATGCTCAATAATTGGTCCAGCCTATCCCCGCTCAACTATGTAGTTTAGCTACCATTTAGCATAGGCGATTAGAGGTCGGGCGACCATAGTCATATATTTAACCCTGTGATCATTGATTCGATAGTTAATTGACATCCATTTAACAAGACAGTATGCATGAATCATGATGTGTGCTATAGCCCTGGACTCACCCAATCATTGTTCAAACCCTTTAGAAATTGAATCACTTTCGTTTAGCTTTTAATTAAATTTTAGATTATAAAATAAATCACTTATTTAACATTGATAAATCTTGTGTTTAATTGAAAGTACTAGTAAAACCAAATTATTCTAGTATTGAGTCCATGTGGATACTATACCCAACTCTTAATAAGAACTACTGTTATTCTTGAATGACCACGTACACTTGCGTGTGCGATTGGGCGCAACATGTTTTTGGCGCCGCTGCTTGTGACTTTAGAATTAGAAAGTATTTGATTTGTCTAATTTCTGAAGTTAGAAACCAAGTGTAGAAAACTTGATCTTAGCTATTCATTTTGCAGGTTGTGTTGAAGCCTCAAACTGGAAGACGATCAGGACTTGGTAGTTCCTCTAGCTGAATCGGAAAGATTTTCTCATTACCGAAGAAGGCAAAGACGACTCACTTACCTAGTACCTCTTGTTGCTAGTGAACCAGTAACGCCTCTAGAGAGAGTTGAGTGAAAAGAACTTATAGTGATGGCTAAGATGAAAGTAAGAGACGTGGAAATCCCACGTACCACCAGTGTGACTTCATGCATTCAAAAACCTGAAGCTGGTGGAAGATTTGAACTAAAGTAGAGTATGGTGCAACTATTGTACACTAATGAACAGTTCACTGGTTTATTGCACGAGGATCCACAAATTCATATCCATAATTTTCTCGAAATTAGTAGCACTTACACTCTAACTGGAGTGAATGAATATTACGTGAGGCTCACCTTATTTCCCTTTTCTCTGCTAAGGGAAGCAAAAAGATGGTTAAATTTTGAGCCCACGAACTCCATAACCTCATGGGACGATCTTGCATGAAAGTTCCTTATCAGGTTTTTTCCATCTGAGAAAATAGCTAACTTAAGGAGTGACATACTGAGCTTTCGACAAAAAGAAGGAGAGAACTTGTACCAGGCTTGTGACAGGTTTAAATCGATGTTGTTGAGTTGTTCGCACCATCATCAGGCTAACGAGGTGTTGGTCCATACATTCATTGAAGAATTGGAACCTAACACCAAAATTTTACTTGATTCAGTTGTAGGTGGACAAGCTTTGGTGAAGACTTATGCTGAGTTGCACACCCTGCTAAACAGGATTTCACAAGGTAACCCCGAGTGGAATGGATGAGGTGCTAAACCGGTGATACAGAATACTGCTGGAATGTTGGAGGTAAATATAGTGACAGCATTAACTGCACAAATCACTGTGATGCAGAACATGATGAATACTCACTTCAGAAACCTATCGCTGGGACAACAGTGGCTTAGGTAAATGCAGTCTAACAACCACCCACATGGTGGGAAATTTGCGGAGGAGGAGACCGCAATATAGAGGTATGTGGTGCAAACCCAGATTCTATAAATTTTGTAGGCAATGCATAACGTGGAGGAGGTCATCAGAATTATGGGAACTCCTACAATCCCAATTGGAAAAATCATCCAAATTATTCCTGGGGAGGAAATCAAAATCAGACTCAAGTTCAGAATCAGTATAGACCTCAGGGGAATGCTCATGGGTATCAACAACAGGGCCAAAGAGAGCAGCCCAGTAATCAACAAAGTAACATGAGCATGGAAGAGATGTTGAAGAAGATCATGGTTGATCAAGCTCAATTAGTTGTTGATGTAAGAAATAACCAGTTAGCCACCCAGACCCTGGAGAAACAATTTAGGCAATTTGCTAGTTCTTGAAACTCACGACCTAAAAGAGGTTTTCCGAGAAACACTGATCCTAATCCCAGGCAAGTGAATGCGGTAGGTACGCATAGTGGGTTGCAGTTGGAGGATTTGGCTCTCAATAAGTGAAATATTGAATCTTCTAGCAAAGAGGTTGAACCCAAGGAGAGTGAGACTATTGCACAAGAAGAAAGAGTGCAACCAATAGTGATACCACCTCCACCATTTCCTCAAAAGTTTAAAAAATAGAAGCAGAACGAATGTTTTGGTAAGTTTCTCTTTCTTTTAAAGCAAGTTCACATTAATTTGCCAGTGGTAGATATTTTGCAGGGTATACCCAGGTATGCAAAGTATGTGAAGGAGATCGTGGCAAATAAGAGAAGGCTGACTAAATATGAAATTGTAGCACTTACTAAAGAGTTCAGCTCCCGAATCCAAAATAAATTACACACAAAACTGAAAGATTCGGGCATCTTTATAGTTCAAATCACTATAGGGCAGAGCATCCATGCGCGAGGATTGTGTGATCTTGAAGCAAGTATAAACCCAATGCCAACATCACTATATAAAAAGTTGGGGTTAGGTAGTCCTAAATCCACCACCATTATCTTGTAGTTAGTAGATCGATCTATTGCTAGACCAGAGGGTGTTGTGGAGGATGTCTTGGTACAAGTGGTATATTTGATATTCCCGGTAGATTTTGTGGTGTTGAATTTTGAGCCAGATCCTGAAGTTTAATTAATCTTGGGAAGACCTTTCTTGGCTACAGGGTGTGTTATGATAGATGTAGCAGCCGGTCAACTGACTATGCGGGCATATGACAAAGTGGAAGTGTTTGATGTCTACAAGGTGTTGAAACTACCAGCAGTGTATGAAGAGTTGTCTGCTATAAAAGTGATAGATCTTGAAGCAGAAGGTCATTATATTGCATCCAAAGACCCGTTGGAGCGTGTAGGAGTGGGATATGATATCTATGGGGATGTTGAAGCACAGGAAATGGTACAGTTTTTGGATGTGTCGAGTGTGGAAATATCAAAAGATCACTGGGAGCCATTGAATAAAGTGTTGGGTCCTCCACCCAAGCCTTCCATCGAAGAAACAACCAAGCTAGAGCTAAAAACATTACCAGCTCAGGTATGCATTTTTGGGTGAGATAAGACCTTACCTGTTATTTTGTCTGCAGACTTATCTGAATCATAGGTGGAAGCTTCATTGAGTATTCTGAGGAAGATAAAAGCAGCTCTAGGATAGCAAATGTCTGACATTCACGGTATAAGTCCCACGTTGTATATGAATAAGTTTTACATGGAAGATGGTCATAAGTTGAGTGCACAACACCAACGAAGACTCAATCCAGTAATGAAGGATGTGGTAAGGAAATAGGTGATTAAGTGGTTAGATGGGGGGATAGTATACCCCATATCTGACAGCAAATGGGTGAGTATGGTACAGTGTGTGCCTAAGAAGGGTGGTATAACAGTGATAACGAATGAGAAGAATGAATTGATCCCTACAAGAACAGTGACTGGGCGGAGTATTTTCAAGGACTACAGGAAATTGAATAATGCCACCAGGAAGGAGCATCATCCGGTGTCATTTATTGATCAGATGTTGGATAGACTGGCGAGGCAAGAATATTACTGCTTCTTGGATGGCTACTCAGGTTATAATAAAATAGACATGCACCAGAGGATCAGGAGAAGACTACCTCCGATTGTCCATATGGCACATATGAGTTTAAACGTATGCCATTCGGATTTTGCAATGCATCGATGACATTCCAGAGATGCATGATGGCAATCTCCCATGATATGGTGGAGGATTTTGTTGAGGTGTTCCTAGATGACTTCTCGGTGTTTGGTGAATCTTTTGATCTTTGTTTGACTAATCTTGACAGGGTCCTTGCAATGTGTGAAGAGACGAATCTAGTGTTGAACTAGAAAAAGTGTCATTTCTTAGTTCGATAAGGGATTGTACTGGGGAACAAAATCTCAAGAAATGGGCTGGAAGTTGATAAAGCTAAGGTGGAAGTCATTGAGAAGTTGCCACCACCCATCATTGTGAAGGGAGTTAGAAGTTTTTTGGGACACGCCGCGTTTTATAGAAGATTCATTAAGGAATTTTGTAAGACTTTAAGACCCATGTGTAGCTTATTGGAAAAGGAGGTGAAGTTTGTATTTGATGAAAGTTGTTTGCAGGCATTTGAGCTATTAAAGAAGAAGTTGATTGAAGCCCCTATTCTGATTGCTCCTAACTGGGACCTACCATTCGAGCTCATTTGTGATGTCAGCGATACAACAGTTGGTGCAGCGATAAGGAGAATATGTTTCACTCCATCTATTATGCTAGCAAGACACTTGATGCAGTCCAATCAAACTACACTATCACAGAAAAAGAAATGCTTGCATTAGTAATTGCTTTTGATAAGTTCAGGTCGTACTTGGTGGGCACCAAGGTTGTTGTTTACATTGACCACGCTGCGATCAGGTATTTATTCAACAAGAAGGATGCGAGGCCGGGGTTAATTAGATGGATATTGCTCTTGTAAGAGTTTGATCTGGAAATTAAAGATAAGAAGGGGACTGAGAACCAGATAGCCAATCATTTGTCAAAATTGGAGGACTTATCTCATGTGAGGAATAAAGAACAAATTCGCGAAGAGTTCCCCGATAAGAAATTGTTGGACTTAGACCTTGCACAAGTAACCTGGTATATTGACATTGTGAACTTTCTGGTGACGAGTTTATTTCCACATGGGGTCTCAACACATCAGAATCTAAAGCTGAAGTATGAGGCTCAGTTTTATTTATGGGAGGAGCCTTTCTTATTCAAGCAAGGACCTAATCAGATGGTGTGAAGGTGTATAGCTGAACATGAGGCATTGTAAGTGTTGGAGAGTTGTCATTTTTCACCATATGGTGGACATCAGGTTGCGAGCGCACGACGCATAAGCTATTGCAATCTGTATTCTTTTGGCCTACATTATTTAAAGATGCTGCAATTTTTATGAAGGGTTGTGATCAGTGTTAGTGGATGGGTACTATTTCTAGAAGACATGATATGTTGTTGAACAACATCCTCGAAGTTGATATCTTTGATGTATAGGGGATAGACTTCATGGGACCATTCCAATCTTCCAATGGAAATCAGTACATCATAGTGGCAATAGACTATGTGTCTAAGTGGGTGGAAGCGATTGCTCTACCTACTAATAGTGCGAAGGTGGTAGTAAAGTTCATCAAGAAGCATATTTTTACCAGGCTTAGAACTCCAAGGGCCATGATAAGTGATGGAGGTACGAACTTCATCAACAGTTCAGTACGAAATCTGCTGGAGAAATATGGAGTAAGACATAAGGTAGCCACGACTTATCATCCTCAGCCGAGCGGGCAAGTAGAAGTGTCCAATAGGGAAGTGAAGCAAATTCTGCAAAAGACGGTGAATGCACAAAGGAAAAATTAGGCTGAAAAGTTAGTTGATGCTTTGTGGGCATACAGGAATGTATACAAGACACCAAGAGGGATTTCTCCTTATCGAATGGTGTTTGGAAAAGCATACCACCTTCCAGCGGAATTGGAGCATAAAGCGTGCTGGGATATCAAAAAGTTGAATCTAGATCCTGAGTTGGCAAGCAAGAAAAGGATAACACATTTTCATGAGCTAGAGGAATTCAGGCTCCACACATACAAAAATGTCAAGCTGTATAAAGAGAAGACCAAAAACTGGCATGACAAGCATATTATGTCGCACACTTTTGAACCTGGTCAATTGTTGCTTCTATTTAATTCAAGATTGAATTTGTTCCTCAAAAAACATCGGTCTAAGTGGAGTGGGCTGTTAGAAGTGGTAAGGATGACCCAACATGGAGCTGTGGAGCTAAGAAATATGGATAAGAGCTCCACTTTTCTTGTAAATGGGCAATGAGTAAAACACTACTTCGGGACTGATGTTGATCGTGAGCAAGAATTGCTCACCTTGAATGACGAGTGAATCATGAGCTGGGTCATGCCGCGACGTTAAATCAGGTGCTACACGGGAGGCAACCCGTGATCATTTGTAATAGTTAGGATTTCTATTTTTTTCCATTTTGTTATTCCAATAATTAAAAAAATAAGGTCATGGCCCGACCATAAATAAGGCGATGGATTGGAGGCAACCTATCGTGTTTACATTAATGGGTGTTGTGCTTGAAATGTTCAAGGAACGGGATTTGACACTAAAAGCGCTTCGCGGAGGGAGAGTTAATTTTTGCCTCGCTAGAATTTAATTTTTCAAAGCGAGGCAGAACATTCTGTAATGTGCATGCGTCACGGAGTAATCTGAAACATTTGGATTCGACAAGATTCAGATTTTTGGAAAAAATAAAGGAGATCCATGGTGGAGCTGCGTCGTAGAGAGGCATTTAAAATTTGATTTCACTAAGCATTAATTTTCTTCACGAGGCAGAAGCCTCCGTAACAGTAGCGCGTCACGGACCAGGGCATGTAAGTTTAATTTTCATTAAGAAGACGGGTTTTACCCGTCTTCCTTCAAAAGCCCCGACCCAAATCCCTTTTTAACCCTAAATTGTTTGACTCAATTAGCTCATTCTTCTCCTATCAACCGTGATTTTTCCCTCCCCTTGCGATTTTTCAACTCCAATTCCGTAATGCGGAGATGATTTCTACTCTCAAACTCGATTCTCTTCTTCACCATCATAGGTATGTATTCAGCTATCTTCTCACTCAATTGGTAATATATGTTGTGAGTTGATGCAGTTCATTGGTGTTTGTGTTTTGTGGGAAGCATGGGTATAATGGGTTGGGGGTGAAACTGATGTTTGTTGAAGCTTTTATGGGTATTTTGAATTCTTGAGTAGATATTACTTGTGTATGAGATTGTGGGAGCAATGGGGAATACTACAGTTGTATGAACATGGTAGGGCAAACGATTTGGAGTTGTTGATGGCTACGATTAATTGTTTCATAAATTTTTAGGTAATCTGTGTGCAATCTTGAATAACATTGACAGTGTACCATTGTGTGGAATTGTGATTTGTCATATTTGTGTCCTGGGATTGAGGTTGTTGAATTTCAGTATGATGTGGTGCTTGAGGGTGAAATATGAATGGGTATTATGTTGTTGTGTTTTGGTTGTACGTGTCTGTGTTTCTCATTGGAAAGTTTGAGTACCAATGGAGGGCGTATGTGGAATAAGTGTGGGGTGGTGTCTAAGCATCACCCATGTCTCCCCACGTATTGTTGGCTGTTGTGGGATGAATTAGATTATGATTATAGGTAACCATGTTAGGAAATCAAAGACCAAACAAGGAAATAGCAACTATAAGCTAGAGGAAGCGAGTTCGAAGTGGGAGAAATGTAACTTCCGTACCGGTAGTCCCACGGGGGCAAACTAGGAGATTCGGGTTGCAAGTAATGGTTAAGGAAGGAAAAGTGTGGTGGAAGAAGCACACAAAGTCAAGGTATTTCTCTAATGTGTGCATTGAAAGAGATAGTCTGGCACGGGAGTTTCCCAGAATCATGAGGCATATCCAAGAACTGCAGATAGAGGTCATCTTTGACAATCCCACCAAGTGTAACTTGCACATGGTTCAGTAATTCTATGCCAACTGGGCAACGGAGTCCAGATCAGATTTTATGAAGGTGCGGGGAGTTGATGTTACTCTCACTCTCGTAGTTCTGAATGACATAGTTGGCACTTCACCTGATGCTGATCCATTGGTTCTAACACGACAGAACATTCAATCACCGTACTGGGCTATCCGACACACACTATGTGGGCCCCAGTCTATGGTGCAGTGGACTAAACACAGCACGAAAGGTTCCACCAATCTCTTCCTTATGCGTACATGATCAGAGAAGCTCGGGTCTGGTTAAATATCGTGATGAATTGTTTGATACCTGGGTTGCACTACACGGACATCACCTGGGATAGAGTGTGTATGGTCTACGCCTTGATGACCCCCATGGAGTTGAATATTGGTGTTGTGTTGAAATCCTCTACGAGAAAGGCCCGGGTACACAATGGGCGCAGGTACGCATTTGGTGGTCTCATTACTCGACTTTGTCATACTGCAGGTGTACCGGAGAAGAGCTTGAACTATAGGAACAACTTTTCCCAGCGTCAGTAGTTATAACAAAAACAAAAGGGCCTGACAATGAGTTCGGCCCAACATTCACTACCGCGGGGCGCCATCACCGTGATGAGCTGAGTATGGGCCGAATGTATGGGCTGGAGATGTTGCGCCACCAAAATGGTTGTCGAGAGTCGATTGATGAGTAATTAGGGCAGGTGGAGAGGCGGTACCCACTGAATGCACATGTTAAATCCCTACTTGGCATTGGTCCTGAGTTCCATGAGCCGGTGGATGATGATATACCAATAGATGAGGATAGGCTGTGCATTGGTTCGGATGTGGACTTTGACTCCGAGACGAAGGAGGTTGACCCTGCCCAAGCCGGTGATGAAGATGACGGTGGATATGTAATGGAGGACTGATCAGGGAGTGATTCATCTTACCTTTGTACTATTTTTGTGATTTTGTGAAGCACTGGGGACAGTGCTAATATTTTAAGTGTGGGGTGGGGTACAATTCTCTCTGCGTTGTATATATTATTGAACATTGGTAGTGTCGTGTCTGTCTTTTATTTTATGTTTTTATTTGGGTTCCTTGGAGGTTATTTTCGATTCTTTGGCCAAGGAGAGTCCCTTTGAACCGTACGAAACACAAAAAAGATTTTATCTTTTTAGGATCGAGTCAGTCATCGTAGTTGAGTCGCATTTCCCTAAGATAGATGGATGATGACTGTCGTAAGGGAAATTTTTGTCATTGATTCATAGGTATGGTATGTGCTAAAGCTTGAAATTCCGAAAGGAGATTGTATGAAAACATGTGGGCAATTTGTATATGAATGCATTTGAATTCTTGTACTTGACTTTAATGATTACCACTTACGCTTAAATAGAACCTTTGCATGAACTTATTGGGTTGCCTGTGATTGATCCATCTTGAGTAGAACTTTTGCCATGAGCGGTGAGGTATTGTAGTATCCATGTAATGCATCTAAGTCTAGAACTTTTCTGGCATGTTATTGAAGCGAAATAAAATGTGTTGCTTTGTTTAGGAGATACTAATAGGCTTTCTTTGATTTGTCTTGTAAATATTAGCCTTTTCAGATAAAATATCCCTAGTATTGCCCCATTGAGACATTTAGCCTTGATTTTTTTCTAACCTAACTAATTGAGCCGAACCCCTTTTATTGATACCGTTAGTTTTGATCCCAAAGTAATCCTTAATGCACTATGTTAAGATGAAAAAGTGAAAACAATGGTGAGAGTAGATAGGGTGAAAATGCTTGGTTTTGTGTCAAAGAAATAAAAGAGGTAGAAGAATTGTTCCCCATAAGTTCCTAAATATGTTATTGGCCCTGGTCCCTTGGACATTGTGCACTTCGACTAAGACTAAGAGCCTAAGTTGAAGGTGGCTAATTGGGATAATATCTTAATAATGGCCCTGATCCTTACAAGGACAACATGCACCTTAACCCGTGTGAAATCCATAAGTTGAGGGTGGCTATTGTTAAGTGTGAAAAAAAAATGTGTAGAAAATAAGGGCTCAAGGGAAAGAGAGGGCAAGGTTTTAAGTACAACTGGGAAAATATGCTGAAAGGGGAACCAAAGGGAAAGAAAAAGTTGTAAATGTAGCAAGAAAATCAAAACATGTGCATTAGGGAGGATAAGTCAGTAATTTGACCCAAATGTATCCGCCCTTACCTCAAGCCTACATTACAACCAGTTAAAGTCCTATTTGATTCCTTGCAAAGCACACCTAATAAGTGGAGATGTGCGTAATGGAAAAGCTTATGGTTCTCATTGCATGCATGTGTGATGTCCTTTTTGAGTTGAGAGCATTATGTGTTTGTTAAAGTCCTTAAATTATGTTCAATTTGCTGAGTTGAGTGTGCAGACTATTCCCTTGAGAGGGGGGCACTTGTTGTATGAAAGATAGTTGATATTTAATGGTGAACATGAAGTTGAATGTTTTGGTTGCAAAAGTTGTCGATTTAATACTTGAAGTGTATGATGTATGAAAGTGGTTAAGGCAAAGTGAAAATGAGAACATGCATACTTGAATTTTTTAAAAAGATCCTTGAAAGGAAGTGGCGGATACACAAATACCGGTATTAGAGAGTCTAGATCTAGGACTAGTTTAGTAAGTTGTTCGACGACGAACAAAGCTCTAAGTGTGGGGTGATGATCTTAGGCGTATTTATATGCCTAGGAACAAAACAACACACGCATTTAGGCCAAGTTTGAAATTATTTTATGTTAATCGATAGTCATGTCGAGTATTTTGAATGCATTTATACTAATCAACATGATTAGTTGTGTAGGTGAGATAAAAAGAAGGAACGAGCACTGAAACAGGCATTGGGAAGAATGGAAGGATCCAAATTAAAAAGAAGCAAGAAAGAAGAAGAAAATAAAATATCAAGAAAGATTTGTGTCCACTTCGCTTCACAGAGAGGGATTGTATTCTTTGTTCGCGAATTAAGAGTTGAGACACAACAGTCCGTAATGGAACCGCGTCGCGGAGAAGTGTGGATTGTCAAGGATTGAATTTTAAAAGTACCTCCGCGTCGCGCCCTGGAGTGCCAGATTTGGTCATTTCGACTTAATTATAAATATACTCAAATTTTATTTTATTAATTATTATTTTTCTGGGTTTTTGAAGAACGGCGATTTGGAGAGCTTTCTCATCCGTTCCTAGGGTTCAATCCTAAACTCTTTTCCTTTCAATCTCTTTATGGTATTTACACATTGCATAATCGAGATTTGTGATATGAGTAGCTAATTTCCCTAGTTCTAGGGTTGTGGCTACTGGATGATTGTATTCTATTGAAGTTTTATGGATTGAAATTAATTATCATATGCATCACTCTTATGTTCTTGTTTTTCGTATTTCACGCTTGATCACCACTGAAATAAATATCTTGTCTGAATTGAACTTGGGAGAGGGATAAGAGGATAAAACGTGGGACATTAGGAGCATGATTTTCTCTTAAGAATTAGAGTTAATTTGTTTCTAGGATAGGGATATACCTAGAGATTGTGCTTGGTTATTAGACAGGAATAAATCATAATGCTTGGTAATTGGTCCAGCTTATCCCCTCTCAACGATGTAGTTAGGCTGTCATTTATCTTGGGCGATTAGAGGTCGGGAGACCATAGTCATATATTTAACCCTGTAATCATTGATTTGATAGTTAAATGGCATCCATTTAACAAGATAGTATGCATGAATCTTGATGTGAGCTACAGCCCTGGACTTACCCAATCATTGTTCAAACCCTTTAAAATTTAATCACTTTCGTTTAGCTTTTAATTAAATTTTAGATTATAAAATAAATCACTAATTTAACCTTGATAACACTTGTGTTTAATTGAAAGTATTGGTAAAATCAAATTATTCTAATCTTGATTCCATGTGGGCACGATACCCGACTCTTAATAAGAGCTACTTTAATACTTAAACGACCACGTACACTTGCGTGTGTGATTGGGTGCAACAGGCGGCCTCCTTCATCCCGTTGTGGTGGGATTTAGGTCACTGTGGCGGGATTCAGTGGGGTAGTGGCCTCTTGACCCTTCAAATAGAAATTTTTCTTTTTCCTTAGCCAGATATTCACTAATTCCATAGAGTCCTACCCTGTATGTTTCATAAATTCTGCAGACTTTTCTACTATGGCTGGAATTAATGAGGAAAATATGTCTTTCATCTGGTTTCCCAATGTTACAAGTCGGGAGAGACACCACGATCACCGGAATACCAAGTTCTGTTGTGAGAGGGCTTTTAACTTGCTGGGCTTAGCGGAGAAACTGCCCGCCTTCCATGACCGATTGATGGAGTTTGGTTGGGCTCCACTGACGAAGGCTCGCCCTACCACGCTCTCCGACTGGATGAGGGAGTTCTACGCCATACTTCCATTCGTTCATTAGGATGACCCTCACCTTACCATCTGCATCCGAGGAGTTGACATCCCTCTAAACACTCAATTCATCAATGAGGTGCTCGAGGTGCCAGAAGTCCCCAACACAGAGTACAAGGCCAAGCTGAGGGAGATGGATTTGGGCTGCTTGAAGGATACACTAGTTGAGCTTGCGCGTCGGGACCAGGTTTACTAGGCTACTATTGAAGGTATCACCAGCACTCACTGGTAATCGGATGGCAAGAGGTGGTTGCACTTGGTTTCCAGAAGAATCCGTCTGTCGGGCAACCGCACCGACATGACCTTTTCCTGGTAATTGGTGGTAGCTTGTGCTATTCAACGAATTGGGCTGAACGTGGACGCACAGATCATTTCTGAGTGGAAGATGTTCTACCGGGGAAATAAGAAGGCATTCTTCCTGCCTGGATTGGTGACAACAATGTGCAAGCGGGCGGGTGTTCCACTCTTGGACACCGATGAGGTACTTCCTATTGATCCCCCTTTTCACCCTTTATTGATTAGGGAGGCTCCCACCTCCGGGAGTAAGAGGATGAAGACAGATAGGGCCGGTAACAGTCAAACAACTTCTGAGGCGGACGACGAAGGAGGGGAAGATGATGAGGGCGATGACACTCTCCCTACCCAGTCTGAGATCCCACTATCAGGTGCCTGTGTGGAGGAGGACTTGCCGACTGTCCAGAGGATATTGGGACGTTTTTATGCTAGTGCCTCAACTTCAGTTCCACCCTCTATTGCTCTCGAGGTTGAGATGCTCTGACGCCAGTTGCGACGTGAGAGAAGGAAGAGTATAAAAAGAGACCGTCTGGTGGCCCAAATGTAAAAGACCATTAAGGTCATCTTTTTTTGCGTTACCCCCAGAGGGAGCTTTCCCGACTCGAGTCAGAAGACTATCGAGAGTTCCCTTGGTTGAATGAGGCATGGTATGGCGTGATACCCCCGAAGGACCATGAGTCCGGTAATGACACTTCCTATTCCCAAGGACCCTGATTTGGTTTTCTCCCATTTTGGGATTGTAATGAACAATATTTCATGTTATCTTTTGTTTTTCCTTACTTTTTTGTAAGCACATTGATGCTCGCTTTTGCTATTTTACACATCTAATATTTAAATGATAGGTGATTATAACTTTTTGTTCTATTGCTGAGTACTAATTGAATTGCAAGGATTAACACATGCACTATTTGGGATTCTTATGTGTGACTAGGGAAAAAAATAGGTTAGACAGGGCTAAGATTCTGTCTCGCTTTGTCCCGCTCTGGCGGGGGACTTTTTTCTCTGGTGTCCCGCCTCAGCGGCTCAGACGGATCCAGTCCCCAGGTCAACAATTTCCTAGGGTTCTTCCTATTTCTAAAGTTTTTCATTGAGTCGTACGGCTATAACTAAGCATTTAGGATAGTCATTATCCACCCCGAGTCAACCCAACGGTATACACATCGAGAATCCCTTCCCATTAATCCAACACAACAAGCATACACATCCTAAGAGTGTTAACATCGCTCACATGGTTTATAATCGGTTGCAACACGCGTCCAAATTTCATTTACGAATCACATCGTAGTTTATCTACGGTGTCCAATTAACTTTGTTGAGATACCAATTGGAATTGGGAGATACCAATTGGACTCAACTCATACCACAAGCTACAACTCGCACAAAATGAGAGAAGAAATTGAACGACTTCCTAGAATGCTTCATAGCTTCCTGAAGATTAGATGTGGACGTCAACACACCAATCTGCAGGAGTCTAATCCACATTTTCTCTTGTACTGGGAGACTGGTAACCTGGGCTCTAATACCAATTTGTCAAAACCCAACCCACCGGGATGTGTGGGCACCTACTGTAACACCTAAGTAGGAGAACCCTCGATTTCTAAACGTTTTTAAAATGCGGATAATTAAGAGAATTGTAGTGTAACACCCAAAAAACTAGTAAGTTAAACTAGAGCCTTACGTGAGAGTTCTAGAGTTTTATGTGAGGATTAGAGTCGTAGATATGACCTCCCGTACTTAGAATGAAGGGTTTAGGGGTTAAACATCAAGGTACGACTCCCCAAGGACCAACCAAGGGTCCTTGAGGAGAACCCTAAAATTACCCAAAAATCTGCCCACGATGGGGACTCATACCCCGTGGGTCCACCCACGCCCCGTAGGGGAGGGTAGTGGGTCAAGGGGGTTTAAACCATGTTCCACTACCCCACCCACGGATGAACAGAACGGCCCATGGGTCTGTACATGGCCCGTGGTTCCATGCACGGCTCGTGGGTCAGGGTCTCGTGGGTTAGACAGTGAAGTGTTTCAAGCGGTTAAGTTTTGGGGTTAGGGAATATTCTAGAATTAATTAGTTATTAAGTGGTGAGATTTTATTAGTAATTAGACCACTTATATAAAGCTATTAGACCATTAATTAAGGGATTCTAAATCATTATTTTCAATTCACCAAAGAACCCAATTCCATCCATAAAATTCTCTCTCTAGAAAGTGAAGAACAAGAAGAAGAAGAGAAGCAAGTTAGAGAAAATTCCTCCATTGTTGCAAGCATTGTGAGGGCTTTATAATCAAGGTATGATAGCTTATTCATCCATGGAGACCCTTAGATTTTCCCCAATTGTGAAGAAAAATCCAATTCTAGCTAGGGTTTCTTCCTATATTGTGGGTAGTGGTGAGTATGAATCCAATTGAGTGGATAGTACTTGTTTATGATTCATTTAGAATTGAATTATGTTATTATGAAGATATTATATGTTTTCCATTCAACCCTAGTTTAATTGATGAAATTGTAGTAATGTGGGTTTATGCCTTGTGAAGGGAAATTGAGGATCCATAGATGATCTTCTAGAATTGATGACTTGTATAGTAATTGTTCATGAATGAAAGCTTGTAAAATGAATTGAATTAGATTATAGTATATATGATGGATCATGACTAGTAAAGCTTGAAGTTGAACCTTTATGATGATTTATGACTAGAATCACTTGATAATGAAGAATGTGATTAGAATGCCTTGAAATATAGGTATGAATGATGATTGTAAGAAGTAAAGATTTGAGAGTAAGGCTAGTAGTGAAGCATGTTGATTCCTAGGGCCTTGAGAGTAAAGCTAATATGTTGAATTGTATATTCTTAAGAACACTTTAAGAGTGAAGTGTCTATAATTATGATATGTTGTTGTGTTGTTGAAAGGACATTCTCACACACACACCTAGCTATGAATATGATATGAGGTGAAAGGTTCTCTCACATAGAATGATTCTAGGTTGAAAGGCTTACTCATCTAAAATAAATCAAAGCATGTTAGACTAAAATAGCTTGAAGTTGTGACAAAAGATCCCTTCATGAATAACTTGACTTGGTAAGATAATACCATGCTTGGTAGCTTGAGTTAGGAGTTATCATGGTGGCCTTGGATTGAAACATAGTGTTTCTCCTAAGGGTAGCTTGAACTAGCATCATAGAATGTTTTCATGATAGCATGACTTGGTTAGGCCAAGACCATTTCATGGTAGCTTAGGATTGAGAAACCATACTCTCTTAAGGGTAGCTTACATTAGCATCATAGGGTGCTTGTGTGGTAGCATGACTTAGTTGGTCTAAGACTATTTCATGGTAGCTAGGATGGAACACTTGTACCCTTCCTAGAATAGCTTGGACTTGCATGTTTAGTATGTTTTTCCATGGTAGCTTGGTCTAATACAATATGGTGACTATTCCTTGGTAGCTTGGGGTCACGACCCGAGCCTACACCCTGGACGTGGCCAGCACTCGAAGACCATTGCTAGTCCCCAAGCGAACCCTCATCCTGGCTGACTACAAGGGGAAGACTAACTTAAGCATGCAAAACCTTAAAACTGAATAAAATTCAATAAACTCAACTTTTCAAAACTTCAAATCAAATGAACAACTTAGAATAAAATAATATATTCAACTCGCCAAAAAATAGGCAACTTAAGTCTTTAAAATATTTAAAAGAATAAATGAATAATACAGACTTCTCAACTATACTGACTATTTATGAAGCCTCTAACTAGTAAAGATGGAAGTCGAGACAAAACCCACGACATCCTGACTAAACTGAAAGGTAAATGAAATCCTCCGGAAATAAGGAGGCTCACCATAGCTAACTCGAACTCTCAGATGCATCAATGAAGCTCATGTTGATGATCCTGAATACATGTGTCTGCATCATGAGAAGATGCAGGCCAAATGGCTCATTACGTGGAATGTACGACCATGTAAGGGGAATTCTAAAGCATAGCATAAGCTTGAAAAGAATCTGAAAGAAACTGAAGAGCTTACCTGGCTCTACTCAACTCAATATAACTGAACTCATTTCAATATAAAGCAGTTTAAAACAAGTGCAATATAAAGAAAAAGGAAAACTGTTTAAAACATGATGTCAATTCATAATCATAATATCATAAAAGACATACCATGCTTTCTCTCAAAGTCTACTTGTACAATGCATGAATGAATTCTCATACCCCCATTCATCATAAGCAGAACCTCTTGAGGAACCATGCAATTACTATTGTGGGAGTTTCTCTAACCGACAACCACCACTATGAGTCTAAGTGGTGATACAACGTTTTACCTCACGCTGCCAAGGACCATCATATACCTTGCCGGGGGTATAGGAAGCTACTTCACTAAGTGGATCCACTAGTCTATTGTGAAAAGGATTCATCTAAAAAGTATGACCCTTTTCTACCCATGATGGCTACATGGTTTATGGAGACTTGAGTTAATATGAACTCGCATCCCCATATCGGTGCTCA
>JAJOOS010020169.1:0-28269 GCA_029582725.1 Solanum chiquidenum | reverse complement strand
GCTTTCTTAAGGGTTTCTACATAGTGTAAGGGAGGGTATGGGACTTCTCTTGCACATTGCACTTATGGGATCCTAAGAGATGCTTGTAGTAGTGTTCTCTTATGATTATGATGATTATGACTTATGTATGTTGAAGCTATGTTACGTATGATCATTATTAATATGGTAAGTTATGATGAAATATGATCTTATGAATATATGCATGAAGTAGGTTGCTTAATGTGATACTTGGCTTTGAATAGGGTTATGGGGGTTCTATTCTCTGCATTGCACTAGTATTGCTTGGGTTATCTACATGTTGGTATGATATTGTGTTGGTTTGGACTATGATGATTACTTTATGTGCATATTGGATTTACTTGGTAAAAAGCATGTTTTAAATTAAATGTCCTTTTATGCATGTTTCAATGGTTTTTATGCATAGTAGCCATACTTAGTACGTGTGTTGTACTAACCCGTATTTTCTCCCTTTTTCCCCAACATTTAGGTTCGGGCCGTTGAAGATTCAATATTACTTCTCAAGAGACTTGGAGTTGCTTCCCCAAGTTGGTGAGTCCTCAAGTTCGAGGAAAAGACCCTATGATCTAGCTTCTATGTTTAGTCCTTTTCTTATGCTGAAAGACATTGTTGTACTTTTCTATTTCAAGACTTCTTATTGATGTAAGGGCTAAGTCCCATTTTCGATACTTCTATGTCTAGATGGTACATTGTGATGAAGTTAGATTCTATTCTTCGTATATGAAGTGAGGTTGAACTTCCATAGTAAAAGATTTAAATTTTCCATGATTTTATTCTATGATATATGCCATGATGAATGCTAAGGGCTTGTATAAGACCTCTTCGAGGTCGAATACACCGGTAACGACTAGGGGGTGCTCTCGGGTCATTACAAAGTAGAACTAGTTGCATTTCAACTGAAGAATGTTGCTAGGACTTGGTTTGACCAGTGAAAGAAGGGTAGAGATGAGGGAGCACGACCTACGAGTTGGGCTTGTTTTGAGTAGGCTATCTTGGGGCATTTCTTTTCACGATAATTGAAAGAGGCTAAGGTACGAGAATTTCTTACACATAAGCAGGATTCCTTGAGCATTGTTGAGTATGGGTTGAAGTTCACCCAACTATCCCGTTATGCCTCGGAGATGGTTGCGGATTTGAGGAGTAGAATGAGTTTGTTTGTTGCTGGGCTGTCTCGTCTGTCTAGTAAGAAAGGTAAGGCTATATCAAGGTTGATGGTCTATGTGCAGCAAGTTAAGGAGGAGAAGCTGAGGGATAGGGAGAAGTTTAGAAACAAGAAAGTGAAGACAATAAATGAGTCTGGGCAGCAAAGATGTAATGTGAACCGTTCATCCTTTTTGTAAAAGGAAATGGGACGTGCTCCATCATCTGAGAGTGCTCCTGCAGCCAAAAACAAAAGTGAGTATAATAGTTAGAATTCTCAGCCTTTTAGGGCTAGACCTGCCCAATATCAAGGTAGTGTGGCACAAAGAGGTAATTGGGCTCATGAATGTGCTAAGTGTGGTGGAAACCACCCAGGTAAGTGCCATGATGGCTCCACATATTTTTTCAAGTGTGGACAAGAGGGTCATTTCATGAAAGAGTGCCCCAAGAACCGGCAAGGTAATGGGAATCAGGGCAGTAGAGCCCAATCTTCATCAGTTGCTCCACCAAACAGGGATGCACCTAGAGGAGCTACTTTCGGTACTGGTGGAGGAGCAAACCGCCTTTATGCGATCACTAGTCGCCAAGAGCAAGAGAACTCTCCAGATGTTGTCACTAGTATGATCAAAGCCTTTACTCTTGATATTTATGCTTTGCTAGACCCAGGACCAAGTTTATCTTTTGTAACCCCTTATGTTGCAAATAATTGTGATGTTCTTCCTGAGAAACTCTGTGAACCCTTTTGTATTTCTACACCTGTTGGGGAGTCTATTCTAGCTGAGAGAGTATATCGTGATTGTGTCTTTTCCATAAATCACATGGACACCATGGATGATCTAGTCGAATTAGACATGGTAGATTTTGATGTTATTCAAGGTATGGAGTGGCTTTATGCATGTTATCTCTCCATTGATTGTAGAACTCAAGTCGTTAGGTTCCAAATTCCTAATGACCCAGTTATAGAGTGGAGTAATAGTTCAGCAGTGCCTAAGGGTCGTTTCATTTCATACCTAAAGGCAAGAGAGTTAGTTTCCAAGGGGTGTGTCTATCACTTAGTCTGAGTTAATAACTCTAGTGTTGAGATACCTCTTATTCAGTCAGTTTCAATTGTAAAAGAGTTCGCAGAAGTCTTTCCAGATGATCTTCCCCGAGTGCCTTCTAAGAGAGAAATAGACTTTGATATAGACATTCTTCCAGATGTTCGTCCTATATGTATTCCTCCATATAGAATGGCACCAGCAAAGTCGAAAAAGCTTAAAGAACAGTTTAAATATCTACTTGATAAGGGCTTTATTCGACCAAGTGTTTCAACTTGGGGCGCTACGGTCTTATTTGTGAGAAAGAAAGATTGTTCCCTGTGTATAGATTACCGCCAGTTGAACATGGTTACCATCAAGAATAAGTATCCTCTTCCGAGAATTGATGATCTTTTTTATCAGCTTTAGGGTGCTACATGTTTCTCCAAGATAGATCTCAAATCAAAATATCATCAATTGAAAGTATGGGAATGTGACATTCCAAAGACAACATTCAGGACCCGTTATGGTCATTATGAGTTCTTAGTTATGTCCTTTGGTTTGACCAATGCGCCTACAACATTCATGGACCTTATGAATAGAGTCTTCAAACGTTATTTAGATATGTTTATTATCGTCACCATTGATGACATACTAATCGATTCGAGGAATAAAGAAGATAATGTTAGTCATATCATAATAGTTCTCCAGACTTTAAAAGATAGGGAGTTGTATGCCAAGTTCTCTAAATGTGAGTTTTGGCTTGAGTCTATGGCATTCTTAGGACACATTGTGTCTGGAGAGGGAATTAAAGTTGATACTGAGAAAATAGAGGCAGTGCAGAATTGTCCTAGACCCACATCACCAACTGATATTAGGAGTTTCTTAGGGTTGGATGGATATTATAAAAGGTTCGTAGAGGGTTTCTCATCTATTTCATCTCCTTTGACCAAGTTAACACAGAAGACAGTGAAATTTCAATGGTCTGAAGCTTGTGAGAAAAGCTTTCGGGAATTGAAAAAGAGGTTGACTACTGCCCTAGTGTTGACCTTACCAGAAGGTACTCAATGTTTTGTGGTATATTGTGATGCGTCTAGAGCTGCTTTTGGTTGTTTGTTGATGCAGAAGGGCAAGGTTAGAGCTTACGCCTCCAGACAGTTGAAAGTTCATGAGAAGAATTACCCAACCCATGATCTAGAGTTGGCTTCTATAGTGTTTGCTTTGAAAATATGACATCATTATTTGTATGGTGTTCATGTTGATGTATTCACTGATCACAAGAGTCTTTAGTCTGTGTTTAGTCAGAAAGCGCTTAATCTCAGAGAAGTGAGGTCGTTAGAATTACTCAAGGATTATTACATGAGTATTCTTTATCACCCAGGTAAGGCTAATGTTGTTGCAGATGCCTTGAGCAGGTTGTCTATGGGTAGTACCGCCCATTTTGAGGAAGATAAAAGAGAGTCAGTGAAAGATCTGCATAGACTTGCACGATTGGGAGTTCGTCTAATAGATTCCACTGAAGGAGAAGTAGTGGTGATGAATGGGGCTGATTCATCATTAGTGTCAGAAGTAAAAGACAGGCAAGACCAAGATCCTATTCTGCTTGAATTGAAGGCAATTGTTCATAAGCAAAAAGTATTGGCTTTTGAACAAGGGGGAGATGGTGTGTTGAGTTATCAAGGTATGTTGTGTGTACCAAGGGTGGATCAACTCCAAGATAGGATCATGGAAGAAGCTCATAGGTCCAGATATTCTATGCATCAGGGTTCCATAAAAATGTATCGTGACTTGGTTTATTGGTGGAGTAGTATAAAGAAGGGTATTGCGGAGTTTGTTCCTAAGTGTATAAATTGCCATCAAGTTAAAGTAGAGCCCAAAAGGCCGAGTGCTATGAATCAGAATATAGAACTTCCAGAATGGAAGTGTGAGATGATCAATATGCACTTCATCACACGTTTACCAAGGTCTTGCAGACATCGTGATTCTATTTGGGTGATTGTTGATAGAATGACAAAATCAGCCGACTTTTTGCCGATAAAGACTACCCATTCGGCAGAAGATTATGCTAAGTTGTAAATTCAAGAGGTGGTTAGACTTCATGGGAAGCCAGTTTCGATTATTTCATATAGAGGTGGACAATTTACTGTACAATTTTGCAAATTTTTTCAGAAAGGCTTGGGTTCAAATGTGAACTTAAGTATTGTTTTTCATCCTCAGACATATGGTCAATCAGAGCGCACTATTAAGACTTTAGAGGATACGTTGACGGCCTGTGTGATTGATTTCTAGGGTACTTGCGATGATCACCTTCCTCCCATTGAGTTCTCTTACGACAATAGTTACCACTCTAGCATCTAGATGACTCCTTATAAAGCTCTTTATGGGAGAAGGTGCAGATCTCCTATTGGATGGTTTGAAGTTAGTGAAGCATGATTGATAGGAAAAGACTTAGTTCATGAATCTATGGAGAAGGTAAAAGTCATTCAAGAGAGGTTGAAAACGGCGTAGAGTCATCACAAATCCTACACTGATGTTAGGAGAATGGAGTTAGAGTTTGAAGTAGATGATTGTGTATACTTGAAAGTTTCACCCATGAAAGGTTTTATGAGACTTGGTAAGAAGGGGAAGCTTAGTCCCCGGTATATTGGCCCTTATAGAATATCGAAAAGGGTAGGTAATGTAGCTTATGAGTTGGAGCTACCACAAGATTTAACTGCAGTTCATCTGGTTTTTCACATCTCTATGTTGAAGAAGTGCATGGGCTATCCTTTATTGATCATACCAACTGAAGATATTGGGATCAAGGATAGCTTATACTATGAAGATATTTAGGTCGAGATTCTAGATCGCCAAGTTCACAAGTTGAGGACTAAGGAAGTAGCATCAGTCAAAGTACTTTAAAGGAATCAATTTGTTGAAGAGGCTACTTGGGAAGCTGAGGAAGATATGAATAACATACATCCACATAAACCGGAGAAGTTCCATACCATGGTACTAATTCTCTTCTTAGTACTCTTTCATTTATAAGTTAGCATGTTGTAATTGCATTGCTTGTTGGGTGTTTGAGCTGAATGTTACATGTTACACCCTTCGCCTACTAATAGTAAGCTCATTCAAGGACGAATTTTCCCAAAGGGAAAATATTGTAACACCCATAACTAGAAAGAACTAGAAAGAAGTTAAAAATTGAAAATAGTCATTTTTGGAAAGAATATAAAAATTTGGAAAAATTTGTTAAGTATGTTGAGATTGGATTTTCGGTCAACTTCAAATGGCCATAAATCCTAGATGACGATGACTTAGGTATGTTTCCAGATAGCGTAGGAAATAGCTTGGAATAATCTTTTCAACGCCGCCAAGTTTGCATGATTCTGAGTTACTATTAGTGAGATATGACCGCTTGAAGTTGGGCTATTCAAATAAGAAAGTCTAAAACCGGATTTTTGATGGGTATTTTAATCTTTTCCTTACCCAATTATTTTAGTTAGTTTTTTGGAGTTTAATTTGGGTCAAATGAGAATTTGGTCAGTTTAGAAAATTGGGAACTTACGCTCGGGCTTGGAGAAAGGAAAAGAGGAGAAAGAAGGAGAAAAGGCAAGTTTCGTCAAGAACGTTCAAGTTTGGTCGTGGATTTCGCCAAGGATTCAATCCTACAAGGTATGTGAGTTCACATAGCGTTGGGTTCGTTCTCCCACGCGCCAAACATGTTTAATTCAGCGTGATTTTCGTCATAAAAGATTGAGAATTTGGTGTTCTTGAATTGTTTTCATTCCTAAACTTATATGGGATTGATGGGTTTTCTTGAGATGTTTTAGTGATTTTAAGAGTTGTTTAGAGCTATATTCGTGTGTACATGTTTTGCATATCTGAATCTAAGAAGATATTGAGAAAAGTGTTGACACCCAAATTTGGATTTCCACAATATAAATTAATCATCGAGCTTCTTAAATTCCAAACGATTTGAAATAATTAGTTTTATTAAGTTAGGTATTTTATTTCGTTAGGATTAAGAAGCTCGTTAATTAATTAATATTAATTTGTCTTATTTAGGTTTTAGCCGAATTTGTTAATTTAACTCAATTTGACTATTTCTTAAACTCCAAGATCTAACGCATTTAGACACCAAGTGTTGATCCCTCTTCTTTCTATTTTCCAGCGGCCCACTATTCTAGTTCAACAATAACACAGGCCCAACACTCTTATAACAAATACCCAATCCAATACAATACAACAACAATACTAATTCAACCCAACAACCAACAATACATAACCAATTCTCAGCCCAATACTAAAAGAAACCCAACCCAATTCCTTCAATTCAATAACCCATTCCAGCAGCAACATACGTACAACAATACGCTTCTTATTTCTTCTTCACGAATGCGTGAACGAACTCCAGCGAACCCAGACGCGCACCAGTCCAGAATTGCCACCCGAATTATCCCAGATCGTGCATCTCTCTCTTATCTACTTGTATGAATTCATTCCGAGAATCTTACAGGTGGAGCCATCTCCGCACTTCAAGCGTCCTTGCTCTAAGATCAAGCGGTTCAATTCATTTTTCCGTTCGAATTTGTTGATGTTTGGGAATAATTCGAAGCATATTCCTTATCCTTCATATTTTGAATTTCAAATTTCAATTATGTTTCCCCCCTTTTTAATTCCAATTTTCCCTCTATATAAACCCTCTCCTTTTTCATTGTTGGGGGTTGAAAAAAATAGAGGTGAGAAAAGGAGAGGGAAAAATGTTTTTTTTTGAAAAAAATCTAAGTGTAAGAATACATACATAAAAACAAAAGAATAAATAGCTATACTTAGACAAGAACCGATAAGAGATTTTCTTTTGTGCTCGTCGCTTGCAAAGCTTGTCGGAATCTTTTTGTGGTAGTGAAGTTGTTCCTCCTCTCGTTTAGTCTCGGTTCTGCTGTCCCTTTAAAGGTAATACTCATCTCGCTTCAAACATCTCTTGCTCTTGATGTATTGTTCTTGGCAATGTGAAGTCGTTTACGTATTAGTATTCAGGGATATTTTGACTCTTAGTTGGATGCAAATCAGTGAAAATTATTGTTTGAAAATCCATGGTTGTTGTTGCTTCTCATATTCATTGAAGGTTTGATGTTCTTCCCCTTCCCGAGTTCATGTTCTCACTGTTATAATTTTCTTATTTCACTACTATTTCAACTGGTAAGCTGTGAAGGTTGTGAAGCTTGAAATCATCTTCCACAAGTGATTTCAACTTCTAGAAGCTGATGTAGGTTACTTTTTATCTCCTTTACTATTTCTTTGTGTTCCCAACTACCCTTCGGGTTTAGCTGTCGAAATGTTCTACTCGTTTTATTCCATTTTCTGATCGTTGTCTCTTTTATTTTTTAATGTTTGATGTCATATGCTTCATTCTTTCACCTCAAATTGAAAAAATGAACCAAGATGTCAACTTTATGAGTTATGTGTTGTATCCGCTACCGTTTTGAGGCCTTAGATCGTATTTGTTGTTGTCCGTTTTGGTTCCTTTTTTTGTTTGTTTTGAGTCTACGTTGAAAGGCAAGTTTTGTTCCTCCTCTTTTCCAGATTGCATGGTGTTTTATTTTCCCTTGTTCTTACCCTCAAGTTTGATGCTTATGGTTCATCCTTTTCCCCTTTTGAAGTGTTATAAATCAAAAATTCGTCTGTCATTTTGTGGTTGTTAATCAGGTGAGATATTTAATCAAGTTAGTGCAATATTCGTTCAGCGCCATTTTTCTCTGTTAAACTTATCCTATATTTAGCAAGATTTTCTTGCATATCATCTTAGTCTTAATTTCGAAACATGCTAAAAATGATTCTAAATGTTCGTATCTAAGTCATTTTCGATTTAATGGTGTTTGGTTGCCTCATTCTCCCATCCCCCATTGTTGTTTGATGTTTAGTATCTCACTGCCTAGCTTACTAACGTTGCTTCCTAGTTAATCACCTTCGCTAGGTTATATTTGTTCTTAATAATACCTACTGTTAAGCATAATTTTGGTCTAAATGGTTTTCTGGTTCTCTTTCAAGATTAGATGTTCATTAGCTAGTTATGGTTTAATTATTCTTTGTTTTTAGAAGTCTTAGATGTGTTTTTCTCTACTATTGTTTATTGTTGGAATTGTCTTTGATTTCAAATTCCGCTTTAGTTATTAACTATTTGAGGTCATTGACGTGCTTTATAATTGATTTAAACCTTATGTGATTTGCTTCATTTATTTTTCTCTTTTCACGCCACTTGAAACTATGAGTAGTAATATATGAGTTCGACCCGTTTAGCATTTTTTTTGTATTAAATCATTAAGTTGCTACTTACATATTTTTATTTGTTTATGTTACATGTGACACCAACTCGAGTCACTTGGACTCAAGTTTCTCCCTTGCATATTCGAAATGGGCCATGAAAGCTCAATCTCCTTTTCTTCTCGAGTCAATTCCGTCGATGGGAAGTTAATGCAAGCCTCCAAAAGCTCAAAAAGGGGATGTATACCTGCTGTATATAGAAGTATACAAGCAAAAATAGTGATATGTAGATTTTGAAAATGTAGAAATAAGGCCCAAAATTAAAGCACAGGTTTTCGAAGGCAAAAAATGGGCCCAAAAGTCCAGTAGAATTTCAGCAGTAAATTTTGAGTGAAAATGAGCCGAAACCCATATATTTTCAGCAGGTCCAGGTGGAGATATGGGAAAATCCCCAAATCATTACATTGGGTCAGGCCCAAACGAATTGCAATAGTCAAATCTTTCAAATGATTTAATTTTAGACTTAGGACAGGTTCATCAAGATTTGGAATTCGATATTTCTTCTCTCTTGTATTTATTTGTTATATTATTAACTAACCCTTTATGTGAATTGGTTTTTACTTAATTAAATTCCCAAAGGAAAGTCATTTCTTCTTTTTTATGTTTAAATTAAAATATTTATATTTTTGTTTATCACTTAGTTTTATTTTATTTAGTAGTATTGCAAGTTTACAACACATGAATTAGTTTTCTCAAAAAGAAATCTATTTTAGGTTTATCTACTTCCAAATTTAAAAAAGAAGAAGAAGAGTTTTCTTACTTGGTTAATTTTCTAAAAATTTAGTCATTTTAGTCAAATCGCTGGTCAACCGCAAGTTAGCAGACATTTCGAGGGCCTAACACCTTCTCGTAATGTACATTGAACTCGAACCCTTTTTCAATTGATTTTATCTATTGAAGTCTTTTGAAAACCTTTAAGTTTTTTCTTGATTTTTACTAAAAATTAAGTGGCGACTCTGTTCTTTTGGAAATTCAATTTCTCTTCAATCATAAGTTTGATCGATTTTTTGAAAACTCAGTCAATTTTTCTTTTATTTATATTTTCGAGTAAAACAGAAATGACGACTCTGCTGGGGATTTAAGTAAGTTCTAACCATAAAATTTGACTTATTTGTCTAATTGTTATTAATTGCTGAATTATTTATTTGCCCTAATGTGTTTAAATTGATATAACTGTCATTGCATTCATGACATTTCCTGTTGTATGTATAGTATATTAAGGATGGTTTCTGCATAATCGCAGCCGGACTTAATCGAACAAAGGTCAGTAATTGAGAAGGAAAATTCGTCAGATTGCACCTGGTGAGGATCTGGCATGGCGCATCCTATCTGCGCCAGAGAGGCTGGAACGGCGCACCTGCAGTGCACCAGAATAAGCCCAAGAAACTTAGGGGCTGGCGCGGCACGCCAAGGACGTGTTAAGTCATCTGCCCCGACCCATTTTTCATCGTTTAGCCCGTTTAAGTCTTTATTAAGTGTACTAACACTTCCTATTCATTCTAACTACTCTAAATGACTTCTAAACATCTAGACATCATCTAGAAATAGAATTCATAACCTTGAATCCATAAATTTAAATTCAAGGAAAGTTACGAGCCAAGCTTAGGATGTTCTTAGAGTCCTTTCAAGAAGTCATTTGCAAGTGCTTTTAACTTTGTTTTAAGACTTAGAGTTCAAGTTGAGTAAAGAGTAAGTAGTAAATAATGAAGTTTATTTCTTCAAAGATTATAAGGGAACTAAGTATTCCCAAGTGTAAAAATGTTTTCACGTTTGAACAAGAAAGAGAAATACCGATTTCCAAGAAGAGTTTTTAATCTAAATTTTGAGAAATTATCTCAAACCAAAGAAAGAAGTTTTGTTTAAAAACATATGAGCTAAGTATATATTTTGGTAGTAGTATTGAGCACCGATATGGGTATGCGAGTTCATAATAACTCAAGTCTCCATAAACTATGTAGCCATCATGGGTAGTAAATGATCATACTTTTTAGATGATTCTTTAAGTGCTTTTTAGCATAGACTAGTGAATCCACTTAGTTAAGGTGTTCTATATGACGGCAAAGTATAGGACAGTTCTGGCAGCGTGGGCAAGACGTTGTATCACCACTAAGGCTCATAGTGGTGGTTGTCGGTTAATGAAACTCCCACAGAAACTATATTACTTTATTATATGAGTACAGTTGAGATTTTTATTGCATTTATTTAACGAACTAAGTTGCTTTATATTGTTTTAAAAGTTTTCTATGTATTGCATGTGTATTATTGCTTTATATTGAGTTAAGTTATTCATGAGTTGCGTAAAGCCAATGTAAGTGTTTCTTTCATATTCCTTTCAAGCTTATTTTCTATTTAGTTTTCCCCTCGCATACTCGTACATTCAAAGTACTGATGCAATTTGGCCTACATCATTTAATGATGCAGACACATGTAACAAGGATCAACATCCAGTGCCTCTTTGATCCAGTTGAGCACTCAGAGTCAGTTGGTGAGCCTCCTTGCTATCAGGAGGACACCTTTTATCATTGTTGTTTTTAGTATTTTTGTTGTTAGGATGATCGGGGGTCTTGTCCCTACATCTCTCCTTGTTTTAGAGGCTTCATAGACAGTTAGTAGTTCAGTTGTCTTTACATTTTTATTTCCTATGTTGAGACTTGAGTTACCATCTTGGCCAAGTTGAATGCTTGAATTTTAAATTCTAAGTTATTCTATTAAGCAGTTGAGTAGATATGCATTGAATCCTTGTATTTATGCTTTTAAGTCTTCCGCTGAGTAAGTAAGCCAGACCAAGGGTTCTCTTAGGGCTAACAATGGTTCTCGAGTGCCAGTCCCGCCCAGGGTGTAGGCTCAGGGCTTGACATGTGATCACATAATCCTCTTTCCATTTGAAATAGATTTAAATGACGTTAACTTATCCCTTAGCCAATGTATTCCATTTCATTTGGTAAAATCATTTTAACGACCCTCATAAAGTCATCTAATTCAGCATTAGTTTAGTATACACAATATGATATTATCTAATTCCTCTTTTCAAAAATTTATGTATAATTATAAACATTAAATATTCCACATAGTCTTGACGTTTGTGAGGAAATAATTTATCAAGAAATTATTTCAAAAATAGAAGGTGAATAGTAGTAATTACAAATTAATTAATAAAAAAAAAATTCTACAGAAAATGGTAATAGTGTGTTGCAATTCTCATAATTGTGATTTATTATAATCTAGAGTGATAAAGAAAAATCTAGCATAATTTCAAAATGTGCACACTTATTACTTATTTTACGCTCATTTTAACATTTTAACGTTTTAAATATTGACCAATTTTTTTTGATACAATATATAGATGTGCATAATTTAATATTAGAAGTACATATGATATACAATATCAATATTTTTTCTAAATTTATTTTTGAGCCTCACTTCTCTGTCATTTACCTCTTTATTTCAGAAACTTGTGTGTGTTGTAGTGCTTCTAAGTCAAAGAGGAGGGGGAAGAAAGAGGTAGAGATAGCTGAACCGAAAAAAAACTTTTGTTATATTCTCTTATCTAAACAATTGATCAAAATATATTTTTTGTTGATTGATCTCTTGAGACTTTTGATTTTACATACCTATCTCAAAAGGTGTTTTTATTTGAAAAATGGAGCATCTCTTGTTTATTTGTTCTTGTTACTTTAAAACTTATTTTTGTTTATCTATTTTTGCGGCATGAAGTGAGCGAGATATGACTCTCCATTTGGTTTTTCCCATAGAGATTCCTAAGATCTTTGCCTTCTGTTCATTTTTTTTCTAGGTTGATTTTGTATGTACAGAACTGTTTTAGATGAATTTTTGATAAATTATTTATTTTTAATTCCTATGATGTATGGTTTGTGTATCTTAAGTGATCATAATGTTAGATGCCATTTTTTGCAATTACTCACCAACTTAGAGTAGTTAAAATCATTTTTTTTTCTTCCACTCAAAAATATCAGGCACAACTGAAGATAGAGATTGAATATTTACCCTCTGTTGCATTTGTTAAGGTTGATGTAGATTGATTTTTATTTTTCATATAATTCTTTGTTAGGTTAGGGCTCCAACGTATGAAAAGTACCACTATTTAGTTGGTTGTATCATATATCAAAGGATTTGCCAATTTTGAATGAACTATTAAAAGCTTTTTCATTTATCCCAAAAGAAACATTGATTTAAAGTGGAAGAGCGTGTAACATAACTCTATATTAATATATCGGACAAATAAATTTTACTGCAAACTTCTAGCTATGGTTCTATTTGTCACAGTCAATCACATGTTTCTGGAGGTGGTCTGGGTAATATTAGTGGTGATAGCGATGTTGACAGAGCTGGTGCTAGTAAGCCAAAAATGAAGATTGATGAGGAATTCTCTCATTTGAGCCAAGTTAAGGACAACTTTCCAAATCAAAGGGATAAGTATATCACATTCCTTGTCGTTATGATGGACTTTATGAAAAGCCTTTGAGTTAAATTGTGAATTCTTTTACATCCATCATTGATTTGAACTAATTTTTGAGGAAGTAAGTGAGAGAATGAGAAGAGTTGTATCATGAGTTCCTTAATGTTATTTACACCTATGAGTCAAGTCGTTCATGCCATCAAATTCCGCATGAACTCCATAAGTTGAGTATCTATGAGAGGAGTAATATCTTCATGTCCTAAGTCTTTAGTATTGAGTTTCTAACCCCTTTGAGATTACATTCCTAATCATGGGACTATTACATGTTACCTATGAAATCCTTGAGTTGGGTTATTCATGTCCATAATTCTGCATGAACCCTATAACTCGAGCAGTCTTGAAAAGAGAGGTATCTTTGAGTCCTTGAGTTGAGTAGTTCATGCTCATAAATTTCCCATGAACCCTCTGAGTTGAGCATTCTTGAAGTGAGTAGTATTATTGAAGTTCTTGAGTTCAAGTATTGAGTTCTATGCATGGTTATTGAAAACCTTGAATTGAGTCGTTTATGTCCATAATTCGGCATGAACCCTATTTTAAGAAGTCTTTTACAAACGTTTTAACTTTGATTAAAGACTTAAGTTTTGAGTTCAGTAAAGAGTAAAGTTGAAGTTGTTTTCTTCAAAAGTATATAGGGACTATGTATTCCCAAAGGGTTTAAAATGTTTTCACATTTAAATAAGAGCGGAAATTGAGATTTCCAAAGAGCCTTCGGGCTAGTTTTCAGAAAAGAGTAATCGCTTTCTAAATGAAGCAAGGAAGGAAACTGAGATTTCCAAGATAGCCTTTGGGCTGAGTTTTTGAGCACTAATCTCAAATCACAGAAGAAGTTTTTTTTAAAAAAAAACATAAAAGCCAGTATATTTTGGGAGTAGTATTGAGCACCGAATTGGGGACGAGTATGAGTTCAGATAACTCACGTCTCCTTAAACCATGTAGCCATCTTGGGTAGAAAAGGGTCATACTTTTTAGATGCGTTCTATACCTTTTTCACATAGACTAGGGGATCCATTAGTAGTTCAGGTCCTATACCTTTGGCCGAGTATAGGATGCGTTGGCAGCGTGAGGTAGATCGATGTATCATCACTATAGCTATTATGTGATGGTTTTCAGTTAGAGAAACTCCCACAGAAGTTATTGTTTTTTTTATACACATCAGTTAACTGTATTTTCATATACATTTCAGAGTTATGTTGTATCCTTGTTATATACACAGAGTTGACATCATGTTTTTAAACAACTTTTCTTTATATTGCACTTGTTTAAAACTGCTTTATATTGAAATAAGTTCAGTTAAGTATCATGAGTTGAGTATTTCTAGTTGAATACCTTAAGTTGAGTATCTTGAGTTGATTTGTGCTTTATTGTGTCGAGTATCATATCTTTGAAGTTGAGTATCATATCTTTGAAGTTGAGTAGCATATCTTTGAAGTTGAGTATCTAATCTCTGAGTTGAGTATCTTATCCTTGAGTACTTCTGAGTTGAGTAGTTTTGATTATCGTTAAGTACTCATTTAGTTGAATAAGTTTGAAAAGAGGTAAGTATGTTTTCTTTTTATCAAGTTTCAAGCTTATGTTATGCCTTAGAATTTCTCTAACTTGCTCGTACATTCAACCTACTGAGTCATTTGGCCTGCTTCTTCTAATGATGCAGACACAGGTATTCAGGATCCTCAACATGAGCTTCGTTGATACCTCTGAGAGTTCGAGTTAGCTATGGTGAGCCTCTTTGCTTCCGGGGGATTTCATTTACTTTTCAGTTTAGTCAGGATGTCGTGGGTCTTGTCCCGACTTCCATCTTTGCCATTTAGATGCTTCATAGATAGTTAGTATAGTTGAGAAGTCTGTATTATTCATTTATTTTATTAAATGTTTGAAAGACTTAACTTGCCTATTTTACGGCGAGTTGAATATATTATTTTATTCTAAGTTCATTTCAGTTGAAGTTTTGAAAAGTTGAGTTTATTGAATTTTATTCAGTTTTAAGCTTTTTCATGGTTAAGTTAGTCTTCCGTTTGTAGTCAGCCAGGATGAGGGTTCGCTTGGGGACCATCAATGGTTCTTGAGTGCCGGCCACGTCCAGGGTGTAGACTCGGGTCGTGAAAAACTTGGTATCAGAGCACAGAGTTAGAATGTCCTAGGGTATCTATGAAGCCGTGTCAGTAGGTTCTCGTTTATGGCTTTGAGAGCCCCACTTCTATAAATGAGGGACTACAGACATTTAAGAAAAAATTCCCTTCTTTCATACTCGTGCCTTTCTCAGATTCATTCGACTACCCATCATACTAGAGGTGGTTGAAAAGCAGAGTTAGTTCTTTGTCAATGAATTGTTCTTAGCAAGAGTTTTGAGAAAGTCATGAGACTCCAGAGGGGCTTGAGAAAAGCCCAAGAGTAAGTTAAGTGTTTGGTTTCAGAGGAATGCACTCATATTCATGTGAATCGTGCGTTTGAGGTAAAAGCAAGTTGTACTCTTTTCCTTAAGCCTTGTTTCAGCTGAGATCCTTTTTAAGAAGTATGTTTAGAGCTTGGGTAAGATTTTCACCCGAAAAGCTAGCATGAGTTACGAGATCATGAGCAATAGTAGTCAAAGAGCCTAGAGGTAGTATGCAGAGGTTTAGTAATCTTAGAAAGGGAGATAGTGATGAGGCAAGCTATGTTACTATAGTCATGAACCCAGTAAGTTATTGATGAGGAGTTTTCCCTTATGGGTAGAGTAAGAGTTTCTAGTCAAGATGAGATAGAGTATATGTTGGTTAACCAGAATAGAGTTGACGTCGATGTGCCATCGTATTACAGGAGACTAAATTCATGTGTTGAATAAGAGAGAAAAGTATTCATAAAGTGATAGATCTAAGCTAGGCTTATGATTTTCTTGAGAGGGTCATGATGTTCAGAAGGTTATAGAACTGATCAAGTAATGAGGTATAGTATAGTAGGTGAGCAATCATATTGATATTTAGGTTTAGTAATGAATATTATACTTGAATTCGAGATGAGAATCATGATTAAAAAAAGGTCAACATGAGGGTGATGAATGTGAGTGGTACAAGTGAGAGACTCTAACCTTTAGATAAGGGTAGTGAAGTGTGGCTAAGTCACAAGAGTAACAAGATCATTAAGAGGTGTACCGAGAGGGTATGTAATCAAAAGAGGTTAAGATAAACTTCTTAGATAGAGGTCTCAGTACCTGTTTATGGAGAGTTTAGTAGCCATGGGATAAGTATTACCGAGTATTAGAGTAAGATGATTGTAGACCAATTTAGAGGTGATGGAATAGGTCTATAACTTTCAAGTGTTAGCGTTAGACCTAAGGGGGAGATAACAAGATGAGAAATCAAGTCAAGTGCTTGAGAGTAAGATAGTAAAGAGTTCAAAGAGTATGGGAGATATCCTTTCGGAGGTCCTTTTTGTAATAGAGTGATGTTAGAAAGAGGAGGTAGATGTTCTTATCGTGATAGTGATGGTGTGATAGTTCCATCTAAGGTTGTAAATAACGAGGAATATTAGAATGAGGTTTTACTAAGAGAAATAGTTAAATGAGAGCCCTTAGTCGGATATGAAGGAGTTGGTTAGTAGGAGTTCATGGAGTTGTTCGACTACTAAGCTTGAATGTGGTGGTAAAGAGTAATAGTTTTGGGATGAGATTCCTTATAGAGAGGTATAGAATCTGAACTTAAGGATTTGGGTTAAGATTGAATATAGTGAGAGCGTACCATTAGACTCAAACTTTAGTAAGACTAACCCAGTACAGTAGTCATTCAAGGACGAATGATCCCAATGGGGAGATATTGTAAGACCCCTGAAAATTTTTCGAACTAAGACTCGAACCATTCCTCGTAGTGAGTGAGATTTTTCCAAGGAATTAATTTTTTTTAAGTGTTAAGGTCACTAGGTGTAGCACCTTGATTTCGAAAAAGAATTAAATTGGAAATAGCAAAATATGAAATTTTGCAAGTTAAGCTATGTATGAGTTTTGGGTCGACTTCAACCGACCATAACTTTTATCTCAGGATGATTTAGGTGTGATACCAGATACCGTAGGGAATATATTTGAATTTTATTTCCAACGCCACCGAGTTTACTCAGTTTTGATATCGTATGAGGGATATATGTCCATTCGAAGTTGGGCTGTCCAGATAAGGAAAGTCAAAACCGGATTTTAGAAGGGTATTTTGGTCGTTTGCTTACCAAATCAGATTTACTTCGTTTTTAGTAATATTTTAGGGTTCTAATCTGATTAGGTTCAGTTTTATAATCCTAGTCTACGCCTAGGGTTTTAGTTGAGAGTTCAAAAAGAGAAAAGAAGAAGAGAGAAGAGGAGAAAAGAAAAAGGATCGAAGCTTTCATCGAAATTCTTGATAGTTGTTGCGGATTGTTGCCATGAGTTTGATCCCTAAGAGGTATGTAAGCTTCCATAGTGTTGGGTTTGCTCACCCACACGCCAAACATATTATTTTCAGCGAAGTTTCATTCTCAAAAAGTTGAAGGATTTAAGTTCTTGGTAGGTGTTCTTGAAGTTAATTTTAAATCTTGTTTTGTTGGGGTTTTGATGATTTATTAAGATTAAAGTGATTGTTTTGAGTGGATAGTGTGTACTTAGGTTGGGTGATTGAATCTAAGGAAAACTTGAGAAAAGAAATCGATTAAAAGCGATTTAAGGTCAGAAAATGAGAGGAAAAGTTCATCAGTTTTGCCTGGGGCAATGTTGGGGCGACGCGCCCCCGTTGCGTCACGAAGGCTGGGACGACGCACCAGCAGTGCGCCAGAAATGAGCCCTAGTAAATTGGAGACTGGCGCGGCGCTCCAGGGACGCGCCTGGATTAGTGTTTTTCACCAGTTTTTTATCGTTTAGCCTATTTAAGTTATTCTAAAGTGTCCTAACATTTCCCATTGATTCTAACTACTCAAAATGACTTCTAAAAACCTAGGAATCATCCATGAACATGAATCATAACGTTGAATCCATAAATCCAAATTCAAGGAAAAGTTAAGAGTTAAGTCTTGAGAGTTTTTCCTATCATTTTGAGACAGTCCCTTTGAGTCATTTTGAGGAGTCTTCTACAATTTCTAGTAACTTGTTTCAAGACTCAAGTAAGTGAGAATGAAAGTGAGGAGAATGTATTCATGAGTCTATTTTGTCATCACGAGATCCTTCATATCATGAACCATAACTCTTGAATTCATAATCCAAATTCAAGGAAAAGTTAAGAGTAGAGTTCAAGAAAAACCTTTGAGTTAAATTGTGAATTCTTTGTCATCCATCATTGATTTGAACTAATTTTTGAGGAAGTAAGTAAGAGAGTGAGAAGAGTTGTATCATGAGTTCCTTAATGTTATGTAGACCTACGAGTCAAGTCGTTCATGCCATTAAATGTCGCATGAACTCCATAAGTTGAGTATCTCCGAGAGGAGTAATATCTCCATGTCCTAAGTCTTAAGTATTGAGTTTCTAACCTCTTTGAGATTATATTCCTAATCATGGGACTATTACATGTTACCTATGAAGTCCTTGAGTTGGGTTAGTCATGTCGATAAGTCTGCGTGAACCATATAAGTCGAGCAGTCTTGAAAAGAGAAGTATCTTTGAGTCCTTGAGTTGAGTAGTTCATGCTCATAAATTTCGCATGAACCTTCTGAGTTGAGCATTATTGAAGTGAGTAGTATTATTGAAGTTCTTGAGTTCCAAGTATTGAGTTCTATGCATGGTTATTGAAAACCTTGAATTGAGTCGTTTATGTCCATAATTCGGCATGAACCCTAATTTAAGAAGTCTTTTACAAACGTTTTAACTTTGATTAAAGACTTAAGTTCTGAGTTCAGTAAAGAGTAAAGTTGAACTTCTTTTCTTCAAAAGTATATGGGGACTATGTGTTTCCAAAGGGTTTAAAATGTTTTCACATTTAAATAAGAATGGAAACTGAGATTTCCAAAGAGTCTTCGGGCTAGTTTTCAGGAAAGAGTAATCGCTTTCTAAATGAAGCAAGGGAGGAAACTGAGATTTCCAAGATAGCCTTCGGGCTAAGTTTTTTAGCACTAATCTCAAATCACAGAAGAAGTTTGTTTTTAAAAAAAACATAAGAACTAGTATATTTTCGGAGTAGTATTGAGCACCGAATTGGGGACGAGTATGAGTTCAGATAAATCACCTCTCCATAAACCATGTAGCCATCATGGGTAGAAAAGGGTCATACTTTTTAGATGAACCCTTTTCACATAGACTAGTGGATCCATTAGTAGTTCAGGTCCTATAACTTTGGCCGGGTATAGGATGCGCTGGCAGAGTGAGGTAGATTGTTGTATCATCACTATAGCTCTTATGTGATGGTTATCGGTTAGAGAAACTCCCACATAAATTATTGTATTTTTATACACATCTGTTAACTATATTTTCATATACATTTCAGAGTTATGTTGTATCTTTGTTATATACACATAATTTACATCATGTTTTTAAACAACTTTTCTTTATATTGCACTTGTTTAAAACTGCTTTATATTGAAATAAGTTCAATTAAGTATCAGGAGTTGAGTATTTCTAGTTGAGTACCTTAAGTTGAGTATCTTGTGTTGATCTGTGCTTCATTGAGTCGAGTATCATATCTTTGAAGTCGAGTAGCATATCTTTGAAGTTGAGTATCTAATCTCTGAGTTAAAAATCTTATCCTTGAGTACTTTTGAGTTGAGTAAGTTGAGTAGTTTTGATTATCGTTAAGTACTCCTTGAGCTGAGTAAGTTTGAAAAGACGTAAGTATGTTTCCTTTTTATCAAATTTCAAGCTTATGTTATGCTTTAGATTTCCTCTTACATGCTCGTACATTCCATGCACTGAGCCATTTGGTTTGCATCTTCTCATGATGCAGACACTGGTATTCAGGATCATAAACATGAGCTTCGTTGATACATCCGAGATTTCGAGTTAGCTATGGTGAGCCTCCTTGCTTCCAGAGGATTTCATTTACTTTTCAGTTTAGTAAGGATGTCGTGGGTCTTGTCCCGACTTCCATCTTTGTCATTTATATGCTTCATATATAGTCAGTATAGCTGAGAAGTCTGTATTATTCATTTATTTTATTAAATATTTTAAAGACTTAAGTTGCCTATTTTATGACGAGTTGAATATATTATTTTATTCTAAGTTGTTCATTTCAGTTGAAGTTTTGAAAAGTTGAGTTTATTGAATTTTAATCTTTTGTATGCTTAAGTTAGTCTTCCGCTTGTAGTCAGCCAGGATGAGGGTTCGCTTGGGGACCAGCAATGGTTCTTGAGTGCCGGCCACGTCCAGGGTGTAGACTCGCGTCGTGACACAGGATGAGCAAAGTCAACTAATTAATGATGCACCTAAATAAGATGTCTCTTCAAAGGTAACAACTCATCAAAGAAATAAAAAATCTAAACATAATCATTTTGAAGGCATGGCTGATATGTTGGGAGGTGGCATGGATAATTTGGCTCATGCTATTAATCGACTTTCAACTATGCCACCTATTTCTGAAAGTGAGATCTGGAAAATGTTAAAAGAGATGAATTTGGAATCTCATATGAACTCAACGACTTATCTATTTATTTGTGAAAATGCAAATACATGTCGCACATTGATCGGAGAATGAGGACTCACCACTCATGTTGTTGAGCCGAAGATCGGGAACCAATCTATGCGTGATCTGAAAGCTGAGGACCCTAACCTACATCACTAGAAGATGTAACGCAGAGTATGCGTTAATACTTGAAAGATATTGATCATGTAGGATAGAGTAAAGCTCAACAATAACCATAACTGAACAAGTATATAACTGAGCAATGATATGATATAAGCATGGTACTATACCGACATTACTGAACATGACCTAACTGAATGCAATGACCAAGTTTATAACATGATAAAACTAAAATCTGAATTGTAACTGATAACCTGGTCAATGTACTAGAATCTGACTGTGGGAGCTACTAATTACCGACATAAAACCACATGAGCTAAATGTGGAGTCTGATGTATACTCCCCATCGAGAGGACCCAATATACCCTGCCAGAGGTATAGAGGCATGACTGGCGTGATCACTAAATTGATGCCCACAGAGGGGACTTACAACCTACGGGGGCACATAGTTCTCGAATATAAGGGTGACTGACCCTAGTCCACTCAGTATTAAGCTTCTCCTAATTGAATACATTATTAACAATTTATGAAAGAATCTACGCAAAACGGTACTAAAATCATGATAATCTGATTAGGAACATTAAAGTAACTAATTCATATAATCTGCTGAAATTCTAGAAACCCTAGGTCTAGATAATATGAAGGGAATAAAAATCTCACTAAATTCTAGGGACCTAATGGGTGAAAGGAGCCCACTAGTGAAATCCCACATACGTAGTGACAAATTTCACGAAGATATCTTTATATTTCGGGGCTGGAACTTATGAAAACTCATTGCGTTCTTGAACTAGGGCTGCTCGACTTCCATCTCCTCTTTTGTTCTAATTTTTTCTTGATTTTTGGTGAATAATTGATTAGGTTAGGTTATAATTAGTTTACTAGGTTAAATCTGACTAAGACTATGTAGTTGAAGGATTAAACGACGTAGTTTAAGGGTCCAACGCATAGGGAAAAGACCAAATAACCCCTTACTTAAAAGTTTGACGCAGCTGACCATGGGCTGACTGACGGGTCGTGGACTGACCCATGGTGTCTCTTGTCAATTGTGGTTTGGCTTTAGAGAGAATATGTGGAGGTGTCTGATCCACCAGCCAAGACCACGAGTCATGGTCTAACCTACGGTACTTAGGTCCGGTCGTGGGTCGACACTTATTCAATTTTCCCTGAGCTGATTCCATGGAGGGATTCACGGGAGCTACCACGGCCCGTCATCAGGACAACGTCTCGTGAAGGGTCCCGTGGTTGAACGTCTGGGCTAGGTGGTCACTGCATGGCAATCACAATTTTCCAGCGCGGTCCATAAGGTGGTCCACAGCCTGTGAAAGGTCCCGTGGTCCACCTATGCTGGGAAGTGCTAAGTCTACAAGTAGGTAAATAGACCATGGACCCTATGACGGTTTGTGAAACCCTGTCGTGGTTCACTGGTTCAGGTGCTTTCTGCTGCACTTTTCTAAGTCTGGTTTTCGAGGTGTTACAATATCTCCCCTTAGGAACATTTGTCCTCGAATGAAGTCTAAAATAGTTGGATAGGGAGGGAAAGAGCTGCAAACCCTACCACTATTTACTAGAAATTGAATTTTGACTTAACTAAGTTCCAAGAACATGCAAATACGTTGAAAATACAAGTACAAACTGAAGGAACATGATACTAATACTGAATCTACACATGAATGACTAATGAAACTGAAGAGGAACTATTACCTCAAGCTAGAATGGAATCGGAAGGAAAAAGGTTAGGATACTTGGCCTTCATGGTTGGTTCTGCTTCCCAAGTGGCTCCCTCTATAGACTTACTCCTCCACAAAACCTTAACTGAAGCAACTTCTTTGTTTCTCAACCTTCAAACCTGACGATCAAGGATTTCAACTGGTACCTCTTCATAAGTCAGACTATCCTTCATAACTACACTTTCTAGAGGTACAATAGGTGCTCGATCACCCACAAACTTCTTCAACAACGAAATGTGAAAAAATCGGATGCACTGCTGCTAAATCTGCTGGCAACTCTAACTCATAAGCCACTCTACCAACCCTTTTCATGATCTTGTAATGGCCTACCTATCTAGGATTGAGCTTCCCTTTCTTGCAAAATATCATCACCCCCTTCATAGGCGACACCTTCAGAAAAACCCAATCATCAACTTGGAACTCTAATTCCCTTTTTCTTACATTTGCATAGGATTTCTGGTAACTCTAGGCTGTCTTAAGTCTATCTCTAATGAGATGAACCTTTTCCATGGCATCATGAACCGAATCTGGCCCTATCACGGTTGCTTGACCTACTTCAAACCAATCAACTGGAGATCTACATCTACGCCCATAAAATGCCTCATAAGAGGCAATTTGAATGCTGGAATGGTAACTATTATTATAGGCGAACTCTATAAGAGGAAGGTGATCATCCCAACTACCCTTGAAATTGATCACGCAACCTCTCAACATGCCCTTTAAGGTGTGAATGGTATACTCTTTCTGACCATCCATCTATGAATGAAATACGAAATTTCTAAGTTCTTCTTTACTTGAAAGGGTAATCTAGAAAAAAATGTGTCACTTTTATTTTCATAATTAATTGAATTATATGCTAAAAGACCATATCTATAACATTTTTTAAAATTATGAGAGGTAAACTGAGGATCTCTATTTGAAATGATAGACAAATAAATCCCATGCAACCTGACTATCTCATTAATGTAAAGCTTGGCGTAGTCCTCCGCCAAATATGTAGTCTTAACAGCCAAAAAACGCACAAACTTAGTACCTCTATGAAGTCCATGTTGATCACTTCCCACTTTCAAGTGAGAATGTTGATCTGTTGAGTCATAACTCCTGGCTTCTAATTTTCTACCTTTACTTGCTTGCAATTAGGGTACTTAGCCACGAAATCCGCTTTATCTATTTTAATACCATTCCACCAAAATACTTCCCGCAGATCACGGTACATCTTAGTGGCGCCTGGATGAAAAGAATACCTGCAGTTATGGGCTTCTACAAGAATACGCTGTCTCAACTCACCCACCATAGGAACATATAATCGACCCTGATAACGACGCACACATCTCCCCCTTGGGAGAAAACCTCAACTCTCTGCTAATGACCTGCACCCTTTAGTTGAAGCAATATCAGATAACTGTCTTGCTTCTCCTTAATCTCTTGCTACCAATGAAGATTCTTCCCCATACTCAACTATTATTCCACTATTTGATATGCTCATAAGACGAACTCCTAAGCGAGCAAGCATGTGAACATCCTTTGCTTGTTCCTTTCTTTCCTCCTCAACATGTGCTACATTACCCATAAATAGTCTACTAAGAGCATCTTCTACGCCATTGTCCTTACCAGGATTGTAATGCACACTCATATCATAATCCTTAAGGAACTCAAGCCATCTACTCTGGCGAAGATTCAACTCTTTATGGGTGAACACATACCGAAGGCTTTTATAGTTTGTGAACACATCTATGTGAACACCATACAAGTAATGTCTCCAAATCTTAAGTGAAAACAACACTGCTGAAAGCTCGAGGTCATGAGTCGGATAATTCTTCTCATGCACCTTAAGTTGTCTAGAACCATATGCTATAACCTTACCTCGCTGCATCAACACCCAAACTAGGCCGACTCTGGATGCATCACAATAGATAACATAACCATCTGAACCCTCTGGTAGACTCAAAACGGGAGTTGTAGTCAACCTAGTTTTTAGTTCTGCAAAGCTTTTCTCACAATAATCTGACCACTGAAAGTTAACCTTTTTCTTAGTTAACATAGTCAATGGAGAGGCTATGGATGGAAGTCCTTCCACGAACCTTCTGTAATAACCCGTTAGACCCAAGAAACTTCTGATATCTATAGGAGAGGTAGGTCTACGCCATTTTTTCACTACTTCTATTTTCTGGTAATCCACCCGGATCCCTTCGCTAGACACAATATGCCAAAGAAAAGAAAAGGATTGAAACCAAAACTCATATTAGCTTAACTTAGCGAATAACTAGCGATCTTTGAGAGTTTGCAGGAAACACTTCTGGGAACTCATTTACTACTTGAACTGACTCAAGAGTTGGGGTTACGGAGCTTAAATCCTTAACCCAAACTAGATGATAGAGATAACCCTTGGAAATCATATTTCTGGCCTTAAGGTAAAAAATTAATCGACCAATAGGCGCTAAGCTACTACCCTTTCATTCTAAGATTGGTTCATCCCAAAAATGAAAACAAACATTCCTAGTTCTAGAATCGACTGAGGCATAACAGGAATGTAACCAATCCATGCCTAGAATGATATCGAAATCTACCAATTCTAACTCTACAAGATCTTTTGAGGTGACTTTCTAAGAGACTGTGACAGGGAAATTTATGTATACCCGTCTAGCTATAACTGGGTCACCGACTGGAGTAGAGACTGAGAAGGGTTCTGAGAGTTTTTATGTACTAACATTGAAGTTGACTGCTATATAAGGATAAAACATGTACTTGCGTTGTCCGCCACCTGTACCAGATGAGTTACCCTGTTGAGTTGGGTGACCTGATGGTGCTGCTAAAGTTGTAGATTGAGCCCTACCATTATTGCCCCCTTGACCCTCTTTAGTAGAAGGACAATCTTTCAACCTTTGACCAGACTGACCAAACCCAAACCATCCTTCATTTACTGCAAGACACTCGAACGGATGGTTCTTACGACACTTTGGAAAAGTTGGATAGGTTCTGGTGCCCGAAGTATTCCCCTGAGATGCCCTACCTTTATGGTCCTGTCGGAACTAGGAGGATGGAGCACTAACTGATGAGGTGCTGAATTTTAAGACTTTTAATGAAACTGCGAGAGATTTCCACCACTCAATTTTTTTAAGGATACTCATAGTTGCCAGTTCTAGCCTTCTTATTATTCTTAGCATGTTCCCTAAGCTTATCTCCCTCAACATGCTGAGCATGAGTCATGATCCTAGAGATGTTCATATTTTCCAGCAACATAGCATTTCTAGACTCTATTTACACTAAGTCGGATATTCATTTAAGCCCACCTGGAGAATTGGGTGAACTTTAGTCTGTACTCTTGGACTATTATGTTACCTGCCTCAATTTCATGAACTCCTAAGTTTTTGCCTCCCTCAACTCTCTTACGAAGAACCTGTCCGTAAAAGTCTCACTAAAGCATTCCCAAGTGATAGGAGCTGCATCTCTACCCCTATTTTCTTTCCATTGAGTAAACCAGATGTGAGCTACATCCTTGAGCTAGTAGGATGCCAACTCTACCCTATCATTACCAGGCACTTGCATCACTCCAAAACCTTCTCAACCTCATCTATGATGTTTGGGGATCCTCACCAATCTGTGATCCTAAGAACACAGGATTATTCATCCTAACAAAATCACGAACCCTGGCTGCCACTGATCCACTACTAGCATTTGCAGGAACTGGAACCTGTTGGTTGTTCTGGTTGGTCACACTCTTAGACAAAAGCTGAATCACATTTCGAAACTCTACATTTGACACTTCCTGATCCAGGACTGGAGTAGCTACATTAGAAATGCGTGCATTAGCATTCCTTCAGTAAGCTCTACGAGGAGGAATGATCTGAAAGTGCATAACATCGAGTTAGGAATGAGAAATTAGATCATACCTTACGCACGATAAGAATATCAAGAAAATGAAGTTTTCCTAAAACACTTTGTAGACTCCCTTTCATTAGATGTGGTGCACTTTACACCCATGATATAAACTCTACTTACTCTGGATTTTCAGACATCCTAGAACTCTTAAACCTAGCGCTCTGATACCAAGTTTGTCACACTCCGAAGCTACCCCCAGGAAGCGAACACGCGACCTATGATCACGACTGCCAAGATAACATTGCTGGCATATCATAAGCGTACTAAATAAACTGAATTAGAAAAGTACTATGCGGAAGATTAAAACATCATGTAAACTAAAATGATGGGGAATACCCATTCTAAGTCTGAATTTTTAAAAAGCTAAGAACATTTTAAGATACTGAAATAAAACTCAAGTGCTAAAATTGAATCTAACTGTGTATAAAATAAACCTCTATCTAACTAGAAGTGCTGGGAAATGCCCAAGCTAAATCTAGCAAATACTGAAACTAAAGACTACAAATAGAAATGAAACATGTATGTCATCCTCAAAGAATCAGGACTCACCACTGATGCTGCTGAGCTGAAGATCAGAACCGATCTATGCATGATCTGAAAGATGATGACCTAAACCTACATTACGAGAAGAATTAGTGCAGAGTAAGAGTCAGTACTTGAAAGGTACTAAGCATACATGATAGTGTAAAGCTGAACAATAAACATAACTGAACAAACCATATAACTGAGCAATGATATGAGATAAGCATGATACTATCATATTTTGCAGGAAAGATGTTCATGCGCATAATTTAAGAGACAGCTAAAATAAATGCAGAAAAGGGCATCTACAGAGGTGATCTACGGACCGTAGGTCTATTCACGCTCCGTAGATGGTGGTCGTAGATCAGTAGCCAAGTCATGGAGGAAAATCAGGGAAATCTGACCAAGTGTGGAACCACGGTAGCCGTTGACGGTCCATAGATCCATCTACGGAACGTACTGTTGATCCGTAGATGGATACTACAAGGGTTCCAGTACCTGATTTGTGAAGATTCGAAGTGTGGAGCTATGGAGGGGGATTGACGGATCGTAGATCGATCTTCGGTCCGTACTGCACATCTGTTGTTTGCTTCAGAGAAGCTGGATTTTGGAAGCTGAAGTATTTTCCAAGTCTTGGCTGACGGAAGGGACTCGTGGACCGTAGATCCATTGACGGTCTTTGAGTCAGTCTCGTGGATCGAAGACACGTGCCTGAACGAAACTTTGCTTATTTTGTTTCCCTTTTAATTTAAGACTTGTTTTCTATAAATAAGGCATGTAAACCTCGTTTCTGGGGGTTAGAAATTATTATTCTATTCTAGTTCTTGACTTGGGAGATTAACTTGCAACTTTAGCAATTCTTAATTTTCTAAGCTCGTTTTGATGATTTTGGTATTGCAATTCAAGTTGAATTTTTGGGTTTATTATTCTTCTTACGTAAGTTCATAATTCTTTCATCTAAAACAATAAATTGTGTTCATATGATTATGGGTAACTAAACTCCACAACTAGGGTTGTGGGAACCATGAGCGATTAACAAAGTATGAACAGTAAATAAGCAATTCTTGAATAGTGTTTTGCATGTATTGATAATTCTTTCGTTTAGAAGTCTTTTAGCGGTTGCCGGACCAAGGAGGTAATCAACAAGAAAAGAATTATCAACATAGATTTAGTGTGATACTATCTAATAGGCTAGTGTCGATTGGTGCAAAGTAATAACTAAGCCAAACATTGATTACGATGTCTAATATGAGGTTAAGGTAAGGGTTATAAATTATACACACGTAGCCGGACCAAGGTGCGGGGTGAAATTCTCTAGATGTCGAACCAAGGATTTAGAGATACCTAACTTATCACTTTGCATGTAGTGCACTAAGAAAGGATTGCTATTACTAGGATTAATGCGTTATGAGCTTGTGGGGAACACGTATACCCTAGTTATTTCTCTCATCTTGATAACAACCAAAATTGACTTTTGATTACTATTACTTGTTGAATTCTTACAATTCTATTCACAACCCCCCCTTTAATTA
>JAJOOS010020168.1:0-32099 GCA_029582725.1 Solanum chiquidenum | reverse complement strand
CCCCCTTTAATTAATTGTTGTTTTTTTGGAAGTACTTTGACTAATTGAATATAATTGTGGGTTAAAGTAAAGTCTAAACCATTTTCCTCGTGGGATCGACCCCAACCTACAAGTTGGGTTCTTTACTTGATAGCGATCGCTTATGCTTCTTTAGGGAGGTGTAATTTGAGCGTATCAAATTTTGTGACCTAACTCATCTTGTACTGAAAGTTATGATCGTTTGAGGTTGACCAAAAACTCATAACTTAAGCTTAACTTTCAAAAAACTCAATTTGGCTCTTTCCAAATTGGTTCTTTCTAAATTTAGCTCTTTTTAAGATGGGATGTTACAAACGGGATTTTCCAACTCTCCACCCATGCTAATGGTTTGGCCATTTGTCTGTACGACTTCACCAAGGTGGTCGACCTTCCACACTATTAGGTTAGGACATGGATTTAAATAATCAAGATAGAATCTGATGTTTAAAGGAGAGTATGATACAATATGTTCATATGTTCGATATTTAGGCATAAAATAAATTGTGATACCATAGTCTGTAACATTTTGTGATTGCACGACCGATGTGGGACAAGTGTTTTGTGATTGATCGCCCTGATTAGCGAGGCGTACCCCTCCACCTTCCATAGTGTAGTAGGCCGGAAGTATGTGGTACCTACAGCTTGCGTTGAGGGGCTTACCATCAATATCGAGTACATCTACCAATAGTTGGTTGTTGTTGTAAGTTGCCAATGGAAGGAATATTGCAAGGGAAACAAAGAGAACTACTATGATCTTCATCTTTAGGGACTTTTTTTGTTTAGATGATTATCCTTCCTTGCCTACCCCTTCATTTTATAGACAAGATTTTGGTCTAATGTGAAACACGTTTGATTTGTTTGTTTATACCAATAATAATGTTTTTTTAGTTGTAATATAAAAGTATAATTTTTCAACCAATGTAATTCAGAATTTGAACTTGAAACCTTAAAGTTAAATTTTGAATCTGCTATAAATCGTTGATTCAACGTTTAGATTTGTGTTTAGGATATTCTCTCTCTCTCTCTCTCTCTCTCTCTTTCTATATACATATATATATATATATATATATAGTGTAGGTTTTTACTAAGGGAGATGGGTGAACACCCTCGCCTCCTCCTAGATTGATCTGCCCAAGCCTGCTACTAGCTCCCACCGACAGATGTACAGCGATAACTCTACCCACTAAAGTTAGAGGCTCCCTCTATTTCATATTATTTGACACAACCATTAGGAAGATCTTCATTAGAGATGTATTTAACTAAACTAATATTATTAATTATATTTTAAGACTTTAAATTTGACTAGTACTATTTGATGTAGTTATTTTTTTCAAAAATGTCCCCGCTCTATAATTTAACAACCAAATGGAGGGGATATAGAACCTAACCTCCTTTTACATCTTAGGAAAAGTGATCCTATCATGTTAAGATTCTATGATAGTTTTTCATATGAGAGCTTATTTTCTAAGACTAAGCTGCAATTTTATTAAGTTTGAACTTTATTCTGTCATGCCTTGCCCTATATTACTTTATTAAAAAAAATTATAATTAATATTTTGTCCTGCCCCATTTTAACGCCTCCCCCCTCCATTTAAATATTTCCCTATCCCACCTTATTAAAAGTGTGCCCTGCACCACCACATTCTGCTCCAATTGTCACCCCTATCGGCAATGAATCGGAGGATGTGAGAACCAATTAGTCAGCTTCATTTGAAAGGTTATGTAAAAATAGCATATTAGGACTCTAAACATGCTTATACTTATTTCAACAAGGTGACAATCTCTTAAAGTTGATACATCAATTTTTATTTAAATATCTTATAAAGTAGGTATTGTTTATTTTAAATGTCTCAAGTAGGATTTCATTGTATCATTTTGATATTTTTTACTGACTTAACATATTGTGTGTGTTGCACCCACTTTTAGCGCACGAGGAGCTTCTTTTCTTTATTTTTTGTAAAAGATATTTCTTTTTCACTCTCTATTTTTACCACTTTTCTTTTTTTTTAAATATTATTTTTTTAAAAAAAGAGGCCACTGCCTTTATATACATAAAAAAAATTGGAGTAAAAAAGATCAATGTCCAAAAATCCATCAGATGACATAGGCCCACAAACTAGCTCAACCAACATAGGAAACAAAACATTAGACAAGAATCTAATTTTGGATAAAAAATATTACAAATATGGAAAAAAATAAAAATTAAAACATCAGTACACTAATTTTTACTTTTTTTAAGAACATGAAAGAACAAAACATGAAATGTTGAAAGAAAAATAAAAGAAGAATGCTATCACTTTTGTTGGAACCTCACCCAAAAATTACTATCACTGTAAAATCGTCCTCCTAATCAAATCTACAGCAAACAAAAATACAATAAGATCTAACGGGAAAAAAAAAAGAAAAAAAAAAAGAAGAAATTTTGGAAGAAGAACAAAAAAATATTTTCAAAAGGAATAGTACCAGAATGAAAAGGGGAAGGGTGGGGGTGGGGGATAAGTTGGGGTTTTGGAGGGGGGGGGGTAGAAAATAGGCAATTTTTATTTATTTTGTTGAAAATTAGTTTTTTCTTTCTTTTTTACAATTTATTTTAAAATTATTAATTAGTATATCCAAAATTCACATCTTTTCTTTAAATTAGTTATGAAGATATAGATGTTATTCTTGAGTGTATTGCACACACTTTATTATAATTTTAGTTTAATTGTCAAAATGACAATAACATGTCCTTAGTTAAAGTGTCTAGAAAAAAATTGGTGTCAACTTTAAGAGATTGACGATGGATTCCGCTTTAATAGAAAATCACAAATGATGATCAGTTTCTCGGGTTACTTACCAATATGTACAAGCAACAAAAATTATTTTCAAAAAGTGATCATATGTATATGTAATGTATCGATATGTATATATAATGTATTGATATTATATAATCGTGTATAGATAGTGTAGAACTATGCATCAAAGATGTAGATACAATTTCGATATAATAAAGTATACATTGCAGATGAATGTTTCTCAATCCTACCTAACTCAAATTTCCTCTAAACAGTTCCAAAATTCAGATATGAACTCATCTTAATTGGATTGTCGTGTACTAATTGTTACGTCTTTTCCGCATGGAACATTTTTTTAACGTGTAATTTCATGTTTTAATACAAAAATTATGATACAACCAGGACTTTAAAAGCGTTAGTTCAACTATATGAATCAGCGGTCCTTCATTTGAAAGAAACTTGACAACGTTAGTAAACACCAATCCATTCACACGTAAAATAAATAAATGTTATTCATTAAACATATAAGATTGAAATTTCTGAGTTCACTTAAAAAGGTGTATTCAATCATCATCACATTATATGATACTTTGAACGTAGATTTGCACATCTATATATAAGTATTTTTTTTAAAAAAACATACAACACTATTTTATATGATCTAAAGAAGAAAGCAGGGGCGAACCCACATGGTACCGGATGGGTGCTCGAGCACCCAATAACCTCGTAGCAAACTATATATACTTATATAGAAATTAGGAAAAAACGTATAAAATCTAAAGCCGAGCACCCAAGTCACAAATGGTTTGGTTGGCGTAGTGGTCATAACTGTGTGTTTGAGGTTGTTAACTTGCTTTTGGTTCTGGGTTTCGATTCTTGCACGTTAATTTAAGTTTAAAATTCAACTCTCCTCTTTCTACTTATTTATTTCAATTTGTTTTCTTATTTTAATTTATTTGTCTCCTTATGTTGATTGTTCTTTATTCTCTTTCACCAACTGACCTTTCGTTAACTTTTTCTAAACAAAACTTTATAAAAAAAAAACATTTTCCTTCTTCGTTTATCCGAAATAATTTTTATTGTAGGTTTTTATATTGATTTTTTCGCTATCATATTTAAAAAGAGAATTTTATACAACTCTCACAGTGTTAAAGCTATTATATATTATTTCTACTATTTTTCAAATTACAAAAATCTCTTAAATTTTGTGGAATTCGGATACATCATAAAACGTCCCGATACATCACCTAAAGTAATGTTTCTGATAATAGGAGAGAGTGTGAATTTTTGTAATTTTTTCAAATGGTTGGAAATTTTAAGAAATATGGTAAAATAAATTGTGTATTTAGGTAATTGTTCCGTACCCTACTTTTCTTGTAGGTTTATCATTCAAACTATGAATGTGTGACTTATGTAACAATGTAGAATGATACATTCTATACAAATATACCGGATTTGCCTATAATAATAACTGTTAGTTAAGAATTCAAAAGGCTCCATATGAAAACTTATGGGTTAATATTTTCCTTTAATTCACAATGTGTTGTGTTCGTTTGTCGTGTAAGTAAATACTTGTTTCATTTTCTCTTAGGTGTACCATTTATACTTTCAAGAAATTAAAGGGCTAAGAAATTATAAAAGAGAAGAGAAACATCAAAGATAAAGTATGCATTGGCACTTAACTAGGCCATGCAATACATTATTACTCTCTCCGTCCCATTTTATGTGGCAACATTTGACTGGGCACGGAGTTTAAGAAATAAATGAAGACTTTGAAATGTTTATCAAATTGTCCTTTACAAAAGTAGACTCACTTTTCTCTCTCCTCATAAATGTATTGGAGTACTATCTTTAAAATTAAGTGGGACCAATAAGGATAAAAGAGGAATTGTACCTTTAAATACTTACCATATACGGAAATGTGACATTCATTTTGGGACTGACCAATAAGAAAATGGTGCCACATAAAATGGGACGGAGGGAGTATTATTTGGACTAAGGTCCTTATTACATATCATATAGTATTTCAGTGCTTTGACGATTCTTACAAAGGCTGGGACCTGGTCAACGGTAGAATCGCTCTCGTCCAAGTCTCAATGGTGAACACTTGTAAAGTTGCCTTGTTAGCAGTTAGGTGAGAAGGACAGTGTACTCCTCTAATGAGAATAGACGAAGTTGTTTGTTCAACGGATAATACATCATTGGTTGATTGATATATTCAAAACAACAAACAACAAAGATCATTCATTTAAAAAGTGTTATATTTTTCTTTAAAGAACTCAAGCTTTAAAACACACACCAAGGGGCGTGATAGAGATATCAAGGGAATCTTTAAGTGTTGTTGTCTAAATGTTTGTAATGTGCTGAAATTGAAAGATTTGTTTCTCATCTATAAAGAAACGCATCAAGTCTTTTATTTGTGTACCAAATACAAGAACACAATCAAAGTTAATTGTGTGTCTTGTGAGTGAACTCTATATTAATCAGAGTTAGTTAATATAGTAGCAATGGAGGCATTGCTTTGGCTCAGTTGAGTAATAGAGTTATTACTTGTAGTGAACTTATGAGTTTAATCTCGTTTGGCTTATTTTAAATCTGTATTTACTTGTTGCTTGAATTTAGTGAAAACAATTGGAAATCCTGTGAGTACATGTCATTGTTATACTCCCTTGAGCAAGGAGGTTTCCACGTAAACACTCCTTGTCTTTATTGTTCTTTGTATTTCTTTTACTACATTCCAGCATACCTTCGACCTGGTACTATAGCACACGGTGAGTTAGCATATCTCAACAATTGGTATCAGAGCTTGAAATTTTTATTTGACTAACATCAAGAAAGGATCCTACGAAGATGGCTGCTCCACCATGCTTAGAAGAAGGTATGTCCATCACACGTCCCCCTCGCTTTAATGTACATTACTATGAGTGGTGAAAGACTAGAATGCATGACTATATTATGGTAGAAGACAATAAACTTTGGGACACCATTCTTGATGGTCCTTATGATACAACTAAGGATGTTAAAGAAGGAGAACTGACTCGCGTGGTTCCAAAAACCAAAAGGAAGTATGATGAAACTGATAGAATTTTTTTTTACAAAGCTAAGAAACTACTGGTTTGTGGGATTGGAGCTGATGAATACAATAAAATCTCAGCATAATAAACAGGTAAGGAAATTTGGGATTGCTTAAAGATAGCCCACGAAGCTATTGTTCAAGTGAAGGAATTGAAAGTGGACATTCTTACGATTTAGTATGAGAACTTCAGCATAAAGGAAGGAGAGACCATTCATGAGATGTACATCAGATTCACGTCCATTACCAATTAGCTTATATGTCTTGGTGAGCCTATATATCACAACAAGCAAGTTCGAAAGATTTTTTGAGTTCTTCCGAAGTCATGGGAGAGCAAGGTAAATGGTACCAGTGAGGCTAGGAACCTACAACTCTCACCCTGGACGAGCTGATTGTAAACCTTCAAACTTATGAGCTAAAAAAGCAACAAGATCTCTCTAAAAGAGAAGGAAAGAAAGACAAGTCCTTGGCACTGAAGGCCTCCCCAAGTGAACTATCAGAAGACGATGAGGGATTGGCCTACTTGACTAGAAGATTTCAAAAAATAGTCAAAAAACATTGAGGGTTTCAGAGAAAAGAAAACTCTAGTCGATCTGCAAATGCAAATGATCTCTGTCACAAGTGCGGAAAGCCAGGACATTTCAGGAAAGAGTGTCCAAATTACAAGCTAGAGTACAAAGATTATGCCAGAGGAGATACAAAAAAGTGTAGGGACCAGGTCCCTGATAATGTAAAGGGAAAAGCAACCGCTGATCAGATAGTAATGAAAGCTTTTGTTGTATGGGGTAACTCCTCAAGTGCTCTGAGAAATCAAATCATCCCGAAGATATTTCCATGATGGTTATCAAAGATGAGGAAGACATCTTCAAATCTCTTTTTTCATTGATGGCAAAGTCAGAAGATGAAGACACTAAGGAATAGGTTACCCTTCTTGACCTTAAAAGTAATATAGATACTTACTCCATCAAAAGGTTAAAAAAACTTGTTGTTGTGCTAATTGATTCAGTTGGTGAATTAACTGTTGAAAAGAATGCCTTGAAAGAGAACTTAGACTTTTGTCAAGATGAAAAAATAGCTCTTCTGTCTCAAATGTCTGAAATAAATGATAGAGTGGTTGCTTTGGATACTGATTACTTACAACTTAAAGAAAAGTCAGAAACCACTTTAAATGGGAAAAAATCGTAGTTTTAAGTTGGATCTGGAAGAAAACTTAAAGAAATCTGAGGTAAAACTGGTTGTTGCACTAGAAAGAAACTCCCTGTTAAAAATGGATCTAGGTCAAACTAAGGAGGAATTGAACAAAACCTTAAAATACACTAATTCCTCAAAGATCCTTGCAAACCTGGATTATCAAAAATACAACCGTGGGAAGGGTCTAGGATGTCGAAAGATGGAACCTCCTTACAACCCTCACAACAAGTATGTCTCTGATAACTTGTTGTGCACTCATTGTGGTAGAAACAACCATATGAAAAGGACTTGTGAATCTCTAAGGAAATTCAAATAGAACTTTGAAAAGTTCTCTAAACTAAGGGATAGAAGGGAACCTGGTCCTAGCTGTCAGTTCAATGAGAAAAAACTGCCTCTTTGGACCGGAAAGTTTCTTACAAGCCCCTGTCTAATTTTTGAAAACTCCATCTCAAGTGGATTCCTAAATCTAACAGATGATTATTTGTCCGTAGAAGAGAGGAAGCAGTCAATGTTCGTTCATGGACAGCGGATGCTCCAAGCATATGACTGGAGAACTGCATCACTTCCTCTCTTGTGAAGCACACCAAGGTGGTGGTGTGTCATTTGGAAATGGTAAGAAAGGGTACATTCTTGGAATTGGGAAAATAAAAAAGTTTGCGGAGCATTCCATAGATGATGTTTACTATGTTAATGGTTTGAAGTATAACTTGCTTAATGTTTCCCAGATTTGTGATAAGGGAAATGAAGTCAATTTTTTTCCAACAAGTGCATTGTTACCAATCTCATCTCTCAAGAGGTGATATTAACTGCAAAGAGGCTCAAGAATATGTTTTTTATCAAACCTGGACTCAATAAGAGGAGATAATCTTACATGTCTTAGTGTTCAAAGAGACAACACTGATTGTGGCACATGATGCTTGGTCATGTAAGTACATCACTTCTGAATAAACTTGTCTTCGGGGACCTGGTCCTTGGTTTGCCCAAATTGAAATTTGCAGATAATAAGATTTGTGATGCTTGTGTAAAAGGAAAGCAAACCAGATCCTCGTTCAAACATAAGAAAGGCATAAGTACAAATAGGCCATTGGAACTTCTTCGTATGGATCTATGTGGTCAGTACAACCAGTCCATTGGAAATTCTTCATATGGATCTATGTGGTCATGTAAAGATTCAAAGTAGAGGTGGAAAGAAGTACATTTTTGTGATAGCCGATGATTTTTTAAGGTTCAACGGTATCATATTCCTAAAAACCAAAGACGAGACAACTGATGTGTTCATTATGTTTTCGAAAAGAATTCAAATTATATAAAGTTGAATTGTAAAATTATAGGGATCAAGTCGGACCATGGTACAAAGTTTGAAAATGCTCAAATAAAAGGCTTATGTGCTGAACATGGAATCAGTCACAACTTTTCTACTCCTAAAACTCCTCAACAAAATGGGGTAGTTGAAAGGAAAAATAGAACTCTAGTGGAAATTGCAAGAACCATTCTTATTGACTCTAATCTGGCAAATAACTTCTGGGCGTGGATAGTGAACACGGCATGCTATGTAACCAAAAGGTGCCCCATCATATCCATGCTTAAACGGACACCGTATGAACTACTAAAAAGAAGAAAGTGTAAACTCAGTTATCTTAAGGCTTTTGGATACAAATGCTTTGTTCTTAACAATGGTAAAGATGATCTAGGTAAGTTTCATCCTAAAAGTGATGACGGAATTTTTGTGGCATACTCTTCAACAAGCAAAGCATACAAAGTCTACAATAAAAGAACTTTATGCATAAATAAGAGTGTTCATGTCACTTTTGACGAATCTGGTGGAATAAACAACCTTGAAGATGGAAATGAAGTCGAACTTTAAGAGCTACTGCACATCCAGAGAGACAGTCTTGTGCAGGAAACATCTCATGAGGTTGATCCAAAATTATGAAAAGAATGCAAATCCTGAAGAAGGACCAGGTCCGTTTAACTCTTCAGATATAGTCGACAAAGAGGAAACCAATGAAGAAAACTTTGAAGATGGAGAACTAGTTGTTGAACCTAACAACGAAGCTGCAAGGAAATCAGGATGGAAACATCAGTCCTCCCATCCTATGGACAAGCTTGTTTCACCTTTGGATTTCGGAATGCACACTAGATCAAAAACAAGAAAGTTAGTTGCATTATCAACATTCATATCCATATTCGGACCCAAGAATATAAATAAAGCTCTAGAGGATGAAGCTTGGGTAAATTCAATGCAGGAGGAACTTTATCAATTTGAGAGAAGCCAAGTATGGCACCTGGTCCCTAGACCAGTAAACAGAACCATAATAGGGACCATGTGGGTTTATAGAAACAAGCTTGATAAGCATGGGATTATTACAAGAAACAAGTTAAGGCTAGTAGTGCAGGGATATAATCAGAAGGAAGGGATCGATTACGATGAAACCTTTTCTCCAATTTCTAGAATGGAGGCTTTCAGGATTCTAATTGCATTTGCCACATACATGGAGTTCAAGATATTTTAGATGGATTCAAAAGTGTCTTTCTCAATGGTTATCTGAAAGAAGAGGTATATATCAAACAGCCTCCAGGTTTTGAAGATGTTGATCTACCGAATCATGTGCTAAAGCTGGATAAAGCCTTATATGGTCTGAAACTGCACTAAGAGCATGGCATGAGAGATTGTTAAAGTTTCTTCTTGAAAATGGATTCAAAAGAGAAAAGATTGACAACACATTATTTCTAAAATCAAGAGGGAAGGAACTACTCATTGTACAAGTGTATGTTGATGACATAATCTTTGGGGCTACATCAGAATCATTGTGCGAGGACTTTGCCTCCTTGATGGGAAGTGAGTTTGAAATAAGCATGATGGGAAAACTCTCTTTTTTCTTAAGCTTGCAAATCAAGCAGTCCACTTAGGGCACTTCTATCTGTTAAAAAGATTATATCAAGGAACTTCTCAAGAAGTTCAAAATGCTAGAGGCTAAAGAATTGACACCCCGATGGGAACAAGTGCTAAACTTGAAAGTGATGAAGCTGGTATCGAAGTAAATGAGATGATGTATACGGGAATCATTGGATCACTTCTCTATCTGACTACAAGTAGGCCAAATATTGTGTTCAGTGTGGGAATGTGTGCAATATTTTAGGCATCCCCAAAGGAATCTCACTTAAAGGCAATGAAGCCCATTTTGAGATATCTGAAAGGAACTCAGGACCTGGTCCTATTTTATCCTTAGGAGATTCGTTTCATCTGATTGGCTATGTTGATGCTTACTATGCAGGGTACTTCGTTGATAGGAAAAGCACCTCAAGAATGGGTCACTTTTCGGAATCATCACTAATCTCATGAGGAACCAAGAAGCAAAACTTTGTAGCCTTGTCTACAACTAAGGTTGAGTATGTGGCTGCGGCATCATGTTGTGCACAACTTTTGTGGATCAAGCAACAGCTTGAAGACTTTGTATCCTCACAGATAAGATCCCTCTCATGTGTGAAAACACAAGTGTAATGAATATAGCTAAAAATCATGTTCAACATAAAAGAACCAAGCACATTGATGTGAGACATCATTTCCTTAGAGATAATGTTGGAAAGGGAAATGTTGCTATGAAGTTCTGCAAGACCGAAAATCAAATAACTGACATCTTCCCCAAAGCATTGAGCAAGGAACACTTCATCAAGAATAGGATGAGTTTGAAGATGCTCAGGATGAACTGATCCCTCAACAACCATGCAAGTAACCCTATCATTGACTATTCTCGTAGGGGTAGGTATCTATGCTTGTTTGTTTTTGAGAACTGCATGGGAACTCACAAATTTACCTTATTGTAGGTACACACTCATGTCACTCTAGCTAGAGGGAAGATTAAGTCATACTAATCAGGGGTACTCCTAGAAAGGGACCAGGTCCCTACTCAGGTTAGTATCACCTTACTATGTTAAGTTACTACCTAACGGTCACTTGCCACGTGTCATCTCTTTGTCTTTACATTTCAAGTCCAAAGGTCACCTCTATTCATGGACCCAATTCAAGTGTTAAAAGACCCCAAAAACCTTCTTTTCTTAAATAAATCAAATTAATTCTTCTAAATCTTTTCTAGTGTTCATTTTGTTTACTATCCACTCTCTTCCTTCTTCTAAGAAATGTCTAAGCCATCCTCTCCTTCAAAAGATCTTCTTTCCCCAGAAATCAAAAATCCTAGTTCTTTCAAGTTCTCAACCCTTCTTGAAGATCCCTCCCCTTATACTCATGTGTGTGGGATCGGTGAAACTGGAGAGTCTGACATGCCTCGTATGAAAGTATTGGAGTCTCCAACAGCACAAACCCTTTCTAATCTTCCCTTGCCAACTGAGGCTCCTCCATGTTCACCCATTCTAGTTCTTAATTCTCCAGATGCCTCAAGTCACTCTGAGGCACAATCTATTCTTAAATCATCTGATGATATGCCTGCCTTGGAGTTAGATATCACTTCATAACCTGTCCATGTGTCTTTCGTAATGTTTGAGAGGTCGTTTGATGGTGACTTACTTGAAGGAAATGGGCTAGATCAAGCATTTTGGCAGTAGGAGAGGAATGGTTTATTCAAACCTTGACTACTTTGAAGGATATATCCATCCTCATTTCTCTGAAGTTGAGTGTAAATCACATGATCAGGTCCTCAATAGGTCTGAGACTTTGTTTGATAAAACCCCTGAAATTGAGGCTCAAATTGACTTAAATCAGGAAGAGGGTGAGGAGGATGAACAAGCTCCTCTCACTTGGAAACAAACAGGAAGAAGAGAAGAAAATGCCCTTGAAAAAGTGGTTGTTGAAGGAGAAATCTCAGGTGTTGACAAAGTTGCACAAGTGTCAGAGGCACCAAGTGTGGCAACAAGAAAACACGATGACAAAGGCAAGGGAAATCTTGTTGAACCCTCTTCTATTAAGGTTTCTTGAAAGTATACTACACGGGGATCATAACAGAAACTAATGGGAGATGTTATGGAAGAAAACAAAGCCCAAGCGCTTCACAACAGAAGGAAGAGGAAAACTGCCATCTCCAAAGATGTTCAGACAGTGGATCCCATTGATATCTCAAAGGAGGGTGTGGTTGTTGGGTCAAGTGAGATTGAATCAGAAGAAATTGTAAGGGTTGTGGCCAAAATACATAGAGAAATAGAGGAGATGAAATTTAAAGTTCCAATTAATAAGAAAACCAGCATAGGGAAGAAACCAAATGAGGCTTATGTCGAACCAAAGACTGCACCCAAGTCCAAAACTACATAGGGACCAGGTCTCCCTGTCAGGAAAGGCAAAGGGGATACAGTTTTAACCAGGGAGGAGAGAATTGAAGCTTTAAAAACCCATAAAGTAGTGAATGGAAGGGTCTATTTTATCCTGAAATAATAACCAAACTAGGTATGTGTTACCTAGTAGATAGTGTAATGTTGCAGTACTGGATCATTTGTTTGAATTGCATGTACCATACTTGCATGAGCCTGAAGTAAGGGAAATTTTATTATAAAATGGAACTCCTACAAGATGGAGGCATCAGGACACGAGTGCATGATGTGGACATAGACTTAAGTGAGGAAGTGTTGGGCATCATTCTGGATGTGCCTTGCAAAGGGACCAGGTTTTTCAAAGGGTGTAAGCCTTCTAAGGATTTTGTTCATATGGTAACCAATTTTGGAGATCTTAAATGTTCTGAAGTTCCTAAGAAGTATCCTAAGGGTGAATATCAGTTGAACTTCAAATTTGTCAACAAGTTACTGCTACCCAGAACTGAGAAAACAACAGTTGCCTCATCAACAAATCTCTTTCTCATGGATTTTCTTGACACCTTTGAAGCAATTAATCTTCCAGCAATCATGATGGAACATATGCATAGAATCATGATTGAAAAGAATGGAAAACATGGGATTGTATATGGATACTTGTTGAACAAGGTGTTCCTCCACTTTAATGTGCCTCTTGGTAGAGGGGTGGCAGGAACCATCAAGAAAACTGTTTCCATGTCCACACTTATTGAGTGTGAGTGTGTGGAGGGAAAGATTAAAGCCAAGTCTAAGGTCTCTAAGCTTCAGAAAAAACAAAAGTGCTGAAACGCGAAATGGAGAACCTCACAAGTAATCTAGAAGAAAAGGAGTTGGAGATTACCAGACTTCATGTTTTCCTTCAGAAGGAAAAGTCTCAGGGACTTGGTACCAGTGCTGACATACAGGGGAAATGGATAGCTTGAGAGCACAAAATGCAAAAGTAACTGTGTGAAATGCCTTGTTGGACGAGCAAGTAAAGTCTCTCACCAAGAAGTTGTTGCAGGCACACAATGAGGCAAATCATTGCATGATTATGCTGCTACAATCCTTTCCTCCCCGTCCTCCCCCATCATAAAAAACATTCCCCATCTGATCCTCCTCTATGTTTTTCCTAATGACATTCTGTTCTTAGTTTTGTGGTATTCTTAACTGACAGTTTTGTGATACTTTTCCTATTTTGATGAATGCCCGATTATTGTATGTCTTTCTCTTCTCTGTTTTGCCTATTTTATTAGAGAGCAAATCAAGGCATATATATAACATATGGAACCGATCAATATGCTTGGGCCTTTCCATAAGGGGGATGCAGTTTGAAGTTAAACACCATTGGGTTCTCCAAGAGAACCAAACGATTATATCATTTTTGTCTAACGGTGCCAATATTATGGCATTTTATGTCGAGACATAACACTAGCTTATAGTTGTAACCAGAAAAATTCTTAATTTTGAACCAACTACTTACATCCAAAGGATTTTCCAACTCTACACCTGTTATTATGGTATGCCCATGTTGCTGAAAAAATTTATCAATGTTGTCGGCCTTCCACACCAGTAGGTCAGTACACGAATTTAAAGAATCAATATAGAATATGATGTTTATCGGAGAGGACTTCACAATATTTTTGTAATTGGGATTTTTTAGGTTCAAAATTAAATTTGATACCATAGTCTGCAACATCTTGAGATTCCACAACCGATGTGGGACAAGTGTTTTGTTGTTGATCCCCGAGATCAGCTAGGAATATGCCTCCGTCCTCAACGGAGTGGTGGGAGGAATCATGTAGTACCTATTGTTTTTGTTGAGGGGTTTACCATTGATATCTAGTACATCTACTAATAGTAATTGATTGTTGTTGCAAGTTGCTAAAGGAAGGAATATTGCAAGGTAAACGAGTATATGATCTTCATCTTTAGGGACTTTTTTTTTTGATGATTTATCCTTACCTTGATAACCCCTTCATTAGACAAGATTTATCCTCCCCTACCCGCTACCTCCCACCAACACACGTATCGGGTATCTCTATCCACCAAAGTTGGAGGCAAATGAGAAGAAATTACTCATAACTCCCTCTATTTCATATTACTTGACACGACCTTTAAGAAAGTCAACTAAACTAATATTATTAATGATATTTTAGAACTTTAAATTAGATTACTACTACTACTTTATGTAGTTATTTAATACTAAAGGTAGTCTGAGGAAACAAACTCTCATGATTTTCTAGAATGGACAAGAAAAATGAAAATTTTACTTTTAATAGAGACGTCAAGTATATAATAAAACAAGGGATACTATTTTTTTTCTCTTTACTGAAATTTAAATCTGAGATCCACCTAATAGTTTTTTTGTGCTAATATCATTAATTTCTAGGGCACAATCCACAATCTCAAATGTCATTTTGGTTATAATAGATATGGGAGTATTCATGACCATTTTTCAATTAGCCTTGGTTCTTCCCTCCTCTCCCCCAACTGTAAGAGTTTTTCCTCTTTGGCTCGTTGTTTTTTAGGGTGCCAGTATATATGTGTGTGTATATATATATATATATATACTAGTTTTTCACGTCCATCGCACATGATTACCAATTCACAAAATTTATATTATAGTAAATAGTATTTCTTACTTAAGCGAAGATTTGATTAATAAGCTTTGCACAAAATAATATTGCAGAATGTTCATCGTCATATATATCTCTTATTCACGCGAATTTATGAAGATGGTCAATGAAAAATTTTATTAGTTAAATGCAATAATGTATTATTTATTTCAATTTGATGAGGTTAAATCATGTAATTAGTTGTATCTCACTAATATTACCTTATATACGATATTTGTTGTGTATTTTTCTTGTCATCTGACCATATTTGTATTCCATGTTAAACTGTTTAGATATCATATGAATATGTGAAGAGAACAATTACACTTTAGTTTTTATAACTATTTTTTGTATATTAATTTTTATTTTATAAGTTATAACATAATAGATGATGTTCTTGTTGTTGTCTCTCATATTTGGCTTCTTGATTGACTGTGTACATAAATCAAAGATAATTATCTGACTGTCCATATTTAAGGGTTTCTTTTTTTATCGGAAAAACTAAAAATTAAAATTGAAGAATATATTCTATCTATGGAATCATATATATAATCACATGTTTATCTTACACCCAACAAAGATATAGTTCATATATTTTTAAACGATTTTTAATTTATTCAACCAAGCATGATTCGTACAAGGAAAAATAACAACACTGTGTTAACACATATATAGGGGCGATATAATAATATAAAAATTATTGGTCAAAAGTTAATATAAGGAAAGATGAATGATAGAAATAATTAATGTAATAACTATGAGAATTCATAATATTATAAATAAAGAATGTAAAAGAGTGTGAATAACATTTGCAAATATCAGTAATAACGAAGAGAATATAAATTGTTATAACTAAAGAATTAATGTGCAATAGCTGGATTTCTAATAAATTTTATACTTACATAAGTAAATAGGACGTTAAATAATGTTACTATTTTCTTTATAGTTATTAGATTTTAATTTAGTATAGGGACAAAATGAAAATATTTATTCAATATTACTGAATATAAAATTTATTTTGTAAACGATAAATTTTTAAATGATTCATATATATTCACATATTTTCACATTTTTTGAGAGTTTTTTCTTTTGTAAAAAAAAGAACTCAGAACATTTTAAAATAATCTATTTTGAAGTTAGAAGATCTTGTTAACGTGATAGTACATTCGTGACATATATAATACTTTAATTTAAATACAAATGTCTATATATATATATATATATATTTGCATTAATGAAAATATTTTTTGTCACACCCCGAGGCTATCCCCTTGACGTAAACACGGGACCTAGGATCACGAGAGACCCCAAGCTAACCCTGAAGCTGACATATCATAAGCATACTGAACATATCTATGAAAACATGAATTAATGCGGAAACTAAATTATGAGATAACAGAAAGATGGGAAATACCAAATACTAATCTGAATATATATAAACTTCTAATAGTTTAGTGATACCGAACAATCACTCAAAAGCTAAAGCTGAATCTAATACTATGTCTGAAAAGCCTCTACTGACTAGAGTTGCTGGAACATGCCCCCAGCTAACTCTAGCAAAACTGAAAACTAAAATAAAAGACTGAATATGAACAACATGTCTATTGTCCTCGAAGTATGAGGACTCACCACTGAAGCTGTTGAATACGAACCGGGAACTGATCTATGCGTGATGTGAATGTTGAGTACCTGAACCTACATCATGAAAGGATGTAGCACAGAGTATGTGTTAGTACTTGGAATGTACTGAGCATGCAGGATATCGGTAATAGTCGAATAAGATATATAAGCTGAACAAAGTATGACTGAGCAATGATATAATCTGAATAGAATGTAAATGCTAAAATATAACGGAAAGGAACTTAACTGAATGCAGTGACCAAGTATTGATTATGAAAATACCATGCTGAGACTGAATACTGAAGTATAAACAGAAAACCCCATCAAATGCACTAGAGTCTGACTGTGGGAGCTACTATTAACTGACATAAAACCACATGAGCTAAATGTGGAGTCCGATGTATACGCCCCATCGAGAGGACCCAATATACCATGCTAGGGGTATAAAGACATGACTGTTTGATGTATACCCCCCATCGAGAGGACCCAATATACCTTGCCAGGGGTATAAAGGCATGAATGGCGTGATCACTAAATTTGATGCCCAACAGAGGGGACTTAGAAACCTACAGGGGCACGTAGTTCTGGGACTATGAGGGTACACTGAACCCTAGTCCAACTCGGTGCTAAGACTACTCCCAACTGGAAATGTGTATGACACAACATGCTTGAAGTACTGGATAACTGAATATTCTGACATGCTAACTTAGAATGCAACATTTAGATACTGACAATGGAACATTCAAATCTAAGGCATGTTTATTTATTTACCTGGCCTAGCAAGTGTAAGTCACGAACTAAGAGAATCTACACAAGTAGGGTTCTGAGTTTCATGCAAAATACTAAGCAACGTTTCCACAAAAACATGATAACTCGATTAAGAATACTATAAAAGCTAAATGACAACCAATATCTAAGGTTTTGGAAACCCTAGGTCTAAACAAGATATAAAGAATCAAGAATTTGATTGAAATCTAGGGACCTAGTGGATGGAAGGAACCCACTAGTGAAATCCCACATACCTGGGGATAAAATTTATGGAGAAATCGTTTGATTTCTGGGGCTGAACTAAAGAAAATCTCTTGTTTTGTTCTTGAGGGGTTGGTCGACCATTTCTCCTCTTTCTTACTCTAATTTCGATGACATTTTGAGAATGAATTGATTAGGGTAAGTCCTAACTAGAATACTATGCTTAAACTGAGTAAAACGACGTAGTTTAGGTATTAAACGACATATTTTAAATGTCCAACGCATAGGGAAAATACCAAAACCACCCAACTTAAAATCTGACGGAGGCCGACCACGACGCCACTGACGGACCATCAAAGGGACCACGACCCGTCAAGTGGGTCGTGGTTCTTGGCCAGGGTCTACTAGTTCAGGGCACCCCTCTCTACGATCCACTTCACAGACTGTGTGAAAGACCACAGGCTGTGAAGGACACCGTGGTTCATCACTTGGAACTGGGGTCTACAGGCTCAATACGATAGACCTATCCACGACTCGTCATCAAGACCACGACCCGTGGTAGACTCCATGGTCTGATGACTAAGCCCTGGTGGCTCTGTCTCACCTCCACGAGCCTTCCCATGGCTCGTGTGGGGATCCACGTCCCTTAAAGGGTCTAGTGGTCCACCACTCCTGGGAGGGTGTGAACCACAATGAGGGTGACGGACCGTGGTCCTGATCACGGCCCGTGAACCCCTCAGTGGTTCACCTGCTTCTGCTGAAAAGTCCAAGTCTATTTTTTTGAGGTGTTACTATATCTCCCCCTTGGGATCATTCGTCCTCGAATGAAGTCTAAACTAGGTGATATGGAGGGAAGGAGCTGCAATCTCTACCACTAAGTACTATCAACTGATATCTAGCTGAACTGAGTTCCAAGAACATTCAAATATGCTGAAATGCATGAACAACTGAAGGAACAAGATACTAAGACTGAATTTACACAAGAGTAAACTGAGAAACTGGAGAGGAACTATTTCCTGAAACTAAAATGGAATCGGAAGGAAAGAGGTGAGGATACTTGGCCTTCATGGCTGGTCCTGCTTCCCAAGTATCCCCCTTTACGGACAGACTCCTCCATAAAACCTTCAATAAAGTGACTTCTTTGTTTCTCAACCTATGAACCTGACAGTCAAGAATCTCAACGGGCACATCTTCATAAGTGAGACTATCCTTCACGGCCACACTCTCTAATGGTACTATCCATGCTGGATCACCCACACACTTCTTTGACAAGGAGATGTGAAAGACTGGATGAACTGCTGCTAGTTCTGCTGGAAACTCTAACTTGTAGTCACATTACCAACCCTTTGCATGATTTCGTAAGGACCTACATATCTAGGACTGAGCTTTCCTTTCTTGCCAAATCTCATCACCCCCTTCATAGGTGACACTTTCAGGAATACATAATCATCGATCTCAAACTCTAAGTCCATTCTCCTTACATATACATAGGACTTCTGAAGACTCTAGACTGTCTTTAGTCTATCTCTCATGAGCTGAACCTTTTCCACAGCCTCATGAACCGAATCTGGCCCAATCAAAGCTGCTTCACCTACTTCGAACCAACCAATCAGAGATCTACATCTACTCCCATAAAGTGCCTCATACGGGGCCATCTGAATACTAGAATGGAAGCTATTTTTATAGGCGAACTCTATGAGAGGCGGGTGATTATTCCAATTACCCTTGAAACTGATCAGGAAAGCTCTCAACATGTCCTCTAAGGTGTGAATGGTACGCTCTTCCTTACCATCCGTGTGTGGATGAAATGTTGAACTGAGATTTACCTGAGTACCAAGACCTTTCTGAAATGATTTCTAGAAATAAGAGGTAAAATGATGACCTCTATCTGAAATGATAGACAAGGGAACCCCATGCAACCTGACTATCTAATTAATATAGAGTTTGGCATAGTCCTTTGTTGTGTCTGTAGTCTTGACGGCCAAGAAGTGAGCGGACTTCGTAACTCTGTCTACTATCACCCAAATGGAGTCATGTTGTCTACGAGTGCGAGATAAACCCGTAATGAAGTCCATGTTTATCACTTCCCACGTCCATGTAGGAATGCAAATATCTTGAGTCATACCTCCCAGTTTATGATGTTCTACCTTAACCTGTTGACAGTTAGAACACTCAGCAACAAAATCTGCTATGTCCATCTTCATGGCGTTACACCAAAAGACTTCCCGTAGATCACGGTACATCTTACTGGCACCTGGATGAATGGAATAGCTGGAGTTATGAGCTTCAGTAAGGATCTTCTGCCTTAACTCACCCATACTAGGAACACATAAGCGACCCTGGTAACGAAGCACACCATCTCCCTCTTGGGAGAAAACCTCAACTTTATGTTGATGAACGGCACCTTTCAAGTAAAGCAATATAGGATCACTGTCTTGTTTTTATTTAACCTCCGCTACCAATGAAGATTCTGACAAATTCTAAACTATCGCACCATCATCTGATACATTCGTAAGGAAAACTCCTAAGCGAGTAAGCCGTTGAACATCTTTAGCTAACTCTTTATTGTATTCCTCAACATGTGCTACACTACCCATATATAGTCTGTTAAGAGAATCCACTATTACATTGGCTTTACAAGGATGGTAAAGCACACTAATGTCATAATCTTTTAGGAATTCAAGCGACCTCCGATGAAGAAGATTGAACTCTTTCAGGGTGAACACATACTGGAGGCTGTTATGGTGTGTGAATACATCCACGTGAACACCATACAAGTAATATCTACAAATATCTAGGGCAAATACTACTGTCGCAAGCTCGAGGTCATGAGTTGGGTAATTCTTCTCATGGACCTTAAGCTGTCTAGAAGCATACACTATAACCTTACCTCGGTGCATTGACACACAACCTAGGCCAACCCTGGATGCATCACAATAAATCACATAGCCGTCTGAACCATTTGGTAGAGTCAAAACGAGAGCTGTAGTTAACCTAGTCTTCAGTTCTGAGAAGCTTTCTTACACTCATCTAGCCACTGAAACTTGACCTTTTCCTGAGTCAACTTTATCAATGGGGAAGATATGGATGAAAATCCTTCAACAAATCTCCTGTAATAACCAGTCAAATCCAAGAAACTTTTGATATCTGTTGGAGAGGTGGATTTGGACCATTGCTTCACTGCCTCTATTTTCTGAGAATCCACTTAGATTCCTTCACTAGATACCATGTGACTTTGTTCAACTGACGATAGTCAATGCACATTCTGAGAGAACTGTCTTTCTTTTTCACGAACAACACCGGAGCACCCCATGGAAAGATACTAAGTCTGATGAACCCTCCGTAAGGAATTGGGGGAGTACGGTGAAGTTTCACCATTTCTTGGACACAATTTTGGCATTTACGAGTAATTTTGTGGTAATTAGGCAATTTTCTCAGTTTTTCGTGTGTGTTGGCCCATGAATATTTTGATGATATGGCTTCCGATCGACTTCTCTTGCAAAATCTTTATGGAACCCTCCGTAGGGAGTTGTAAGAACAATATGTGAAACCTCACCATTTTGGACACATTTTGGGAATTTGGGAGCCATTATGTGATTTTCTCAATTTTTCGTGTGTTAGCCCATGAATATTTTGGTGATATGGCTTCCGATTGCCTTTTTTGCAATACCTTTATGGAACTGTCTATAGGAACTTAGGGGAGCAATACGTGGAGCCTCACCATTTTTGGACACATTTTGAGCATTTAGAAGCCATTTGAAGGGGAAGCACACCTAGTTCACTTACAAAGTTACTCAATTTTGAATAGATTACTTAGAAAGTCATTCAGGTTTGTTTTATAACGCAAAAGTCACTCAACTATTGATATTTCACTTAAAAGTCACTCAACTATTGATATTTTACTTACAAAGTCATCAACATAAATAAACTAATTATTTTTAAAATAATAAGATGATAGCTTAATTATTTAATTACATTTGTTAAAATACAATTTTTATTTTTAAACATTTTTTTAAGAAAAAAGAAATAAAAGATTGCAATTGTGTGTTCTTTCCATTACTTATTAATTACCTTTGATTAATTCCAACCTCCTCCTTTTTATTTGGATCATTTTTCAACATATTTAATTCCAGTAAGACAATTGCTAGATTGGGAAAAGATTTTTTTTTGTTTATTGCTACGATACGTTTTTCATAAAAAAAAATATAATTAAATAATTGAAGTGGGTCAGTAAGACAATTAAAGTAGATATCTTTATATTTCTCAAAAAAAGTAGTTTCAAATAAAAATAAGATTTCTACAAAAAAAATTGTGTAACTTCTAAAGTAAAATATCAATAGTTGAGTGATATTCTAAGTGAAATACTAGGGGTGTCAAATGGGCGTGCTGAGTGGAAATTGGAGATATTAAAATGGGTTGAAACAGAAATTGGGTTGGGTTCTAACCCGCCCAAATTCATTTTGAGGTCAAATGGGTTGGCTCCAATGAGTTAAAAATTGGGTTGAGTCATAACCCGCTTAATCTCAATAATTTTACCATATTGTTAGTTACAAATTTTACAATCACAATTTGAATTTCAACTAAAAAAAATTTATAAATCGATAGATAAATCCTAGAAGATATATATATATATAGATAAAAATTTATGCCTAAAATATGAGAATATACATTACACTAATGCAAATAAACAGTCTAAAAATAGGTTGAAATTTGAGATTAAATTGGGCTCAATTGATGATTCATTTAAAATGGGTTAAGACTTGAATGAGTTGAGATTGAGTCCAATTCAAATTACCTTGAGCCCAACACATAAAATTTTGTGCGAGTTGGGCTGATTAACTATATTTGGGCACATTTTGACACCTTTATAAAATACCAATAGTTGAGTGACTTTCTAAGTGAAATATTTATAGTATAGTGACTTTTGAATTTTAAAAAAAATAAAAAATTGAGTGACTTACTAAGTGAAAAAACTCAAAATTGAATAACTTTCTAAGTAAATTATTCAAAATTGAGTGATCATCTGAAATATTATCTCCATACATTATTCAACTAAGAAAATATATCAATGTGTATATGTCAAATGTAACTTAGAAATAAATAGAACATAATCTTACAAGAAATAAATGTGAGTTGTGGATATGAAGTCGTTCGTAACCCTCTTTCCAATCGACTAAATATGTTTTAGTTTTACACTAGAAAAGGGAAAATCTACCTTAATAGACATTCACTCTCTCTCTCTCTCTCTCACACACACACACACATATATATATATATTATAATTTTACATATAATTTCAAATAGTTACGTATTTTATCTTTAATTAAGATATTTCTATCATATATTAAGGAAGATACACTTAGAAACATATATTTTTGCTACCAGATACACTAACATAGGGAGAGAGGCGAGAGATGTGGAAGGAGGCCAGCGAGATAGCTATGTATCACAAATGCGCGTGAATCACACTAGATAGATGTATATGTACATATCTAGTGTGATTCACATGTATCTGGGATACTAGATATATAGGAGAGTGGTGAATGAGATTTGTTATGTATCCCAAATACATGTGAATCCACTTGGATATAGTATATTTAGAACAAATTACACCTAATTTTGACCTCATGTATAATGAGATACATGTATATCTTGACGCACCGAAATATGATAGATTTGTATCACAAACGCAGGCGAATCACATTAGATACACACTAGATGCATGTATTTGTATTTATCTAGTGTGAGTTTACATGTATTTGGGATACTAGATATATAAGAGAGTGGCAAGCGAGATGGGAGGGAGGAGAATGAGGCGGGTTAGATTTGTTATGTATTCAGATACATGTGTATCCACTTGGATATAATATATCTAGAACAAATTACTCCAAATTTTGACCTCATGAATAACGAGATATATGTACCTAAACCTTGGTTAAATGTCACTATAGTTGAATAATTAAAAATTGCCTTGGTCACTTTTTTTTAATTTTAAAAAAGCACTTTTCTTTTAAATGAACTAGTATTCGTGCCCGCTCGTTGTAAGAATATTTTTAAATATAATAATGTTTCAAATTAAATGTTTGACTTTACTTTTTGTATTTTTCATTTATTTTAGTTTATTCAAAATATTATTGTTCCTCTTTTAGTGGAATGTTATCATAATCTAACAAATAATACAAAAAACAACCACTTAACTTAAAAATATCGTAAGATCTTAAAATTTAATTTAATTTATAATAATTCTTATAAATTTTAAAGAATTGATTTCATAAGCAATTCACATATAGAGTTGGTGATACAAACCAATTGTAATATAATATTACTTTTAAAATAATTCATATTGTGTGAGGGTGAGGAAAAAAGGTTCGAAGTATATCCGAACTTTGACCGAAATTATTGTAGCAATCCCAAACTTGTAGTAGGACCTATTACGCACCTGCCCCATTTAATAGTGTATTTTAAAGGTATATATGTACCCACTGGGAGACAGTTGGTATGCATCGATAGGTTAGACATGAATCACTATACTTGACATTGCATTTCATTGCATTACATATCTTTCTCATTTGTGAACTTATGAGTGCCTTTCTGTAGAACTTGTGATTGGTGAACCTCATCTTATGTGTTGTTGATATGTATTGTTGAAGTGAAGTGGTTGAATTATGTGCTATATAAATTGTTAACTATTAGGTTGGACTAGTTTTCATGCAGGTTGTAGTTGTAGATGTTCAGTTGGGGTGTAAGGAGTACTCGTATTTTATTCCCTTAGCTTGTGTTTAGAAGTTTACTTGTTGAGTACCGTGTGGTTTCGTACTCAACCCTTACTTCTACATTTTTGTAGGTTACGAGCCTAGATCTTCATGATACTTTCTATTATCTTCTATTTTGAGGCTTCTTGTGGAGATTTGTGAGGTAGTTGTTAGTCATCTCACCGGACCTTCTTACTCATATTTACGATTTTGTTCTACTTGAGAGAAAACTAAGTTTTGGTATTTAGTTAAGTTTACTTTTTATCCGCATTAGTAATTGTTATTAAACTTTTATTTTTATATTATTTCCGTACTTTATCTAAATTATTGAGTTTTAGGCTGACTTGTCTTGGTGGGATAGAACGAGTGTCATCACATCCACTTTTGGGTTGTGACAAAATGGTATCAAAGCCCCAGGTTCATAGGTATTACGTGTATACAAGTCGAATCTATGTAGAGTCTCGAGTATCGGTATGGATATGTTTGTACTTATCTTTGAGAGGCTATGAACACGGTTAGGACTAGAGCTACTGTTATAAGTGGTAAAGGGGAGGCAGTCCCCGAGACAGTTGTTGAGGACCCAGCTAGAGGTAGGAGTAGAGCCCTCGTTAGAGGTCGTTCCCATGGAACAACACTAGCCAGAGGTTGGGCCCGTGGGGAAGCACTAGTGAGGGGTCGTGTTATAGAGGTCTCTCCAGAGCCTTAAATTGATGACAGAGAGGACCATGTTCCTCCAGAGCCCGTATCCACACCTTTTCTTCATGATACCTTACTAAGGGTATTGAATGTGCTCAAAAGCTTTTCTCAGGTTGGGCGTGCGACTGGCGCACCACATGACTCTCAGACTAGAGTGGGGGCTCTAACTCAAGAGCATCAGCAAGCTCTAGTTATTCAGGTCCTGGTGGGGAAGCCATTATTGAATTCCATGGTTGAGAATGATCTTGCACCAGTAGTTGGGGGTCAAGTTGCACTGCCGGTTGTTCTGACAGAGGATAAGCAACGCAGGTATGAAAAAATCTGAAAGATGGACCACCTCAGTTTCAGGGTGGGAAGAGAGAGGACGCTTATGAGTTTATGACTACATGTCAAGAATTGCTAGAGGTGCTTCTAATCTCTAGCTTCGTGGGCCAGCGAGAGAGTGGTGGAGAGTTTATTCGGGGTCTTTGCCAATTAGATCTCCTCTAGTGTCACGACCCAGACCATCGTGATTGGCACCCACACTAACCCTCTGGTGGGAGAACCATTACTACAATCAAAACCAAGCAACTAATCTAAAAACTAAGTATTTAAATATACGAAAGCATAAATAATAGATAAAACCAAAATTCCCATAAACTTCAACAAAAGATCTAACAACTAAACAATGCGGAAATACTACCTAGAGCCTGAAAGTCAATGTTCCAAAACATCTAACAATGAACCAAGTCTAAACAAGGAGAGATATAACCACAAACTAATGAACTAATCAACTACTAGAAAAGTCTAGTCTGAAATGTGGACATAGACGAAAGGAGAACTCATGGCAACCCGGAAGAATTGGCTCACCCTTGAATTCGACTGTCGATCACTGATCTTCTAAGCGATGTCTGTCAATGGCAGCTTGAAGATGCCCTGTACTCAACAAAGAAAGAGCAAGTGCAGTATCAGTACACAACCATAGTGTACTAGTAGGATCATGCGGCTATCCCACTAAGTGTAACATAAGTAAGTCATACAACAATATAATCACATGCATATATCGAACATATACAATATTATCAACATAAAGAACAACAACGTATTTCACATTTCCTGAACTACACAATTATGTCAAATCATTGGTCCTCTCATGGAACCCAAACCTAAACAGTAAGCATACCAGAACGTGGTACTCGATCCAAGGTTTATGCCAGAACGTGGCAACCGATCCATTCAACACACCACAATCACAATCGCAAGTATATCCTCAAGATCATACATTTAAGTCATGAATTCGTGGCAATCATAGTTCATCCATCTCATTTACAACAAGTGTGATCAATAATGCAATATTCACATACATATATGTGTCATAATGAAGCAAGAACAAACATACATCACTCCATCATAGAATCCCAAACATCATCTACCTTGAAACAAGCTTGAAATCCTAAGAAACTTGATCCTTCCCTTTCAGGATTCGTTCCACTTGTTCTTGGTCTACAAACAATCAATATAATACGAGAATCAATAAACAATCACTAATTACCTCAATTACTAACAATTCTATGAACCCTAGATCAAACCCATGATCCCAAGTATCCAAAATAGGGATGTTTCCACCATAGAATTTAGATCAAATCCCTCCCCCATTGATAATTACCCATTCTATTATGTTATATGGATCAAAAAATGGATTCGGGGAGTGAAAAACTTACCTTTAGCCTCAAGAATGGTGGAAAACTGTTAAGAGCCACCTGGCGTCCATTCCTTAGCTCTAAAAATAAAAAAGTGTAGAATAAGGTTGTTTAGGGGTTTATTTACGACCTTAAGTTGTGTCTCACCTGCCACAGCGACCCTCACCCCGCTACAACTGCCCCGCCAGAGCGACAAAACCCAGCGCCAAAGAGGCTTGCACGAAACAGTGAGCTATTTTAATAATTCCAAAACACCCATTTCACAACACACCTCTAACCAATGATGCTCAGAAAATACCTTTCACGTAAAGATCGATTCCGAGAGTTCTACTCACCTGAATTCAATTCTGTAAAGTCATACGGATTCTTTAACGAGTTATCTAACTACTAATGTAATCTAAATCATAATTAACGCACCCGATTGTTACCAGATTTCCCTACACCTTAAAGACTCCAATTTTGTCCAAATCTGGACTAGGTTGGGAAAATCCAAATACTACGAAAAAGTTTTCCGTCCCCAAATTTGCCCCCGTTGGCTTTTCTAGAACGACGGGAACAGGCCGTTACAATAGATACCAAGGAAGGAAAGAGGTAGTACCTGAATCGATGAACAAATGGGGATATTTGTCTCGCATGTCTCTCTCGGTTTCCGAAGTAGCTTCCTCAACTAGACGATGCTTCCATTGAACTTTCACGAATTTAATCTCCTTGATCCTCAGTTTATGCACATCCATCACGATTAAGGATTGCAATCAGTTCCTCCTCATATTAGAGGTCCTTGTCTAACACAATTGAATCCAGTTAATGATATAATCTCTGTCACCATGATATCTCTTCAACATGGACACATGAAATACCAGATGAACTCCCGATAAATTAGGAGGTAAAGCCAACCTATACGCTACCAGTCCCACATATTCAAGAATCTCAAATGGACCAATGTATCGCGGGCTTAACTTACCCTTTTTACCAAATCTCATCACCCCTTTCATGGGTGATACCTTAAGAAGATTATTATCACCGGTGTGAAACGTCATGTCTCTTACCTTATGATCCGCATACTTTTTTTGTCTACTCTGGGCTACTAGAAGCTTAGCTTGAATACTCCTCACCTTATCTTGAGCATCCTTCACTAAATCAACCCCCAAAGATTTCACATCTCCAGCCTCAAACCATCATATGGGTGATCTACATCCCCTCCCATATAATGCCTCACATGGGGCCATATCAATGTTGGAGTGGTAACTATTATTATAAGAGAATTCACACAAAGGTAAAAACTTATCCCAATGTCCTCCAAAATCAATCACGCATGCCCCCAACATGTCCTCTAACACTTGAATAGTCCTCTCCGATTGACCGTCCGTCTGTGGATGAAAGGCTGTACTAAAAGTGAGTTGTGTGCCCAATTCATCATGCAATTTCCTCCAAAACTTGGATGCGATTTGGGTACCACAGTCTGAGATGATAGAAAGGAGCACCCCATGCAACCTCAATATCTTTTTCACATAAACTTTAGCCAATTGTTCAACATTATAATCTATTCTTACTGGAATAAAATGGGTTGACTTAGTCAATCTATCAACCACTACCCAAATAGAATCAAACTTCCCCAAAGTCTTGGAAAGACCAACCACAAAATCCATGGCTATTCTTTCCCACTACCATTCCAGGCCTTTGATGTTCATACTTCACTTGTAAAAAATTTGACACTTCGCCACAAACTCCACTATGTATTTCTTCATGTCCGACCACCAATTAATTCGCTTCAGATCTTTGTACATCTTGATCACACCCAGATGAATAGAATATCGCGAACCATGAGACTCTGCCAACAATTTCTCAATCAAGTCATCTACTCTAGGAACACATATTCTCGCTTTAAAATTGAGCACACCATCCGCATCAAGAGTGGTCTCTTGTGCCTTACCAATCGCAATTTTCTTTCTAAGCTCCTCCAAATTCTCATCCTCAAATTGTTTGGCCTTGATCTCCTCAATAAAAGTGGCCCTTACTTCAATACTAGCTACCACCCCACCTCTTTCTGAGATGCCCAACCGCATGAACTTAGACTCTAAGGTCTGAATTTCCTTAGCCAAAGGTCGCTTCGATACACTCAAGCAAGTTAAACTACCCATACTAACCCTTTTTCGACTCAAAGCGTATGCCACCATATTAGCCTTTCCCGGATGGTATTGAATGATGACATCATAATCTCTAAGTAACTCCATCCACCTTCGTTGTCTCAAATTCAGATCCTTTTGAGTGAACACATGTTGCAAACTACGATGATCTATAAACATTTCACACTTAACACCATAAAGGTAATGCCACCATAGCTTAAGAGCAAACACTACTACTGCCAACTCCTAATAATGTGTTGGATAATTCCTCTCATGCACCTTCAATTGACGCGAGACATAATCTATAACATTCTTATCCTGCATCAACACAGCACCCAAACCAGAATGTGAAGCATCATACTAAATAATAAAATCTTTACCTTCCACCGGTAAAGCTAGGATTGGTGCGGTGGGCAAGCGAGTCTTCAGCTTTTGAAAGTTATCGTCACATTTTTTAGTCCATTCAAATGGTATCTCCTTTTCGGTCAAATTAGTCAAGTGAGTGGCAATAGAAGAAAAATTCTTAACAAATTGACGATAATAGCTAGCGAGCCCCATAAAACTCCTAACTTACGCCACATAGCTAGGCCTAACCCAATTCTTAACCGCCTCAATTTTCTGAGGATCCACCATTAGCCCTTCTTTTGAAACTACATGCCCCAAAAATGCTACCAAAGTCAACCAAAATTCACACTTAGAAAATTTAGCATAAAACCTTTGTTTCCCAAGAACACCCATAGAAATACGAAGATGGTCGGCATGCTCTTCCTCACTTTTTGAATAGACCAAAATATCATCAATAAAAACTATAACAAACGAATCAAGGAATGGTTTGAACACCCCATTCATCAAGCTCATGAAAGGTGCAGGCGCATTGGTCAAACCAAACGACATAACTAAGAACTCATAATACCCATAGCGAGTTCTAAACGCCTTCTTGGGCACATCCTCAGCCCTAATTTTCAATTGATGGTAGACAGACCTTAGATCAATCTTAGAGAAAATTGATGCACCTTGCAATTGGTCAAAAAGATCATCTATTCAAGGAAAAGGGTACTTGTTTCGAATAATGACTCTATATTATATTTGGTAATCTTTACACATTTTCATACTACCATCTTTTTTCTTAACAAACAAAATTGGAGCACCCCATGGGGAAGCACTAGGACGAATAAATCCATTATCAAGAAGTTCTTGGATTTGAGTCTTAAGCTCTCCTAATTCTATTGGAACCACGCGATATGGAGGAATCAAAATGGGACGAGTACCAGGTTCTAAATTAATACATAAATATATATCTCTATTCGGAGGCATACCAGACAAATCATTTGGAAACACTTCTCTAAATTCTGACACCACAAGAATAGACTCAATAGATGGAGTCTCAACCTCAACATCTCTAGTATGAGCCAAATAAGCCAAACAACCTTGCTCTACCGGTTTACTAGCTCGAATGGAGGATATAATCTTAGCTTGCTTAGGCTTGTACACCCATTCCCAGAATTTCTAGAGTTACAGACTTAGTATTACAATTAAGCACATCATAATAGGGGGACAACCAAGTCATGCCTAAGATTATGTCAAAGTCAGTCATATCCAAAATCACCAAATCAGCCCAAGTCTGAAAACCCATAAAAAAAATAGGACAAGCACGATAGACATGGGTGACTAAGACAGACTCTCCAACTGGGGTAGAAATATGGATGGGGGCATCAAGTATATCACAAACCATATCAAATTCTGAGGCAAATTTCACGGATACATAAGAATAAGTAGAACCCGGATCAAACAACACATTAGTCATCCAGTCACAAACAAGAATAGTACATGTGATCACCGCGTCAGATGCCTCTTCCTCATTCTTTCCCGAAAAAGCATAACATTGAGCCCTATCATCTTGATGAGCTACTTCCCTGCCTGGTTGCACGTTACCTCTACCTGCATTACCATTTCCTCTACCTCCACGGCCTATCTGATTACCTCCTCGCCCACCTTGTGGATGTCCTCTACCATTATTACCATTCCCCGTTGGTACAAATACTCTAGATGGCTGTTGCACAGAATCAAACACATGCGGATGGGGATAATCTCTCCTCATATGCCCAGGTTCTCCACAAACGTAGCAAGTATGATCAAAAGATGATTTGTTGCCCGTAGAAGGCGCGACACCTTGACTATCCTGAATCAAATTATGAGATGGAGTTCCTGAGTAATTACCTATGGAGGCGCCATACGGACTGAATTGTCTTGCTGCGAGTGTTGGCCTTCCGGACCCGTTGGAGTAAGAACCTTGGAAGTTACCCGAATTCTTGGCCCTTTTTACCCATGCCTTAGCTTGACCGTCTGCCTCACTCCCTCCACTTTCTTAACATAGTTTGTCACCTCATTATAGCTTCTCCCTGCAAAAGTCATATGAACAGATAATACTTGCAACTCAGAATTTAATCCTTTAATAAACAAACGAATCCTCTCCTCCTCAGTAGTCATCAATTGCATCGCATATCTCGATAAAGCATGGAACTTGGCCTCATAAGCAGCCACAGACATACAAACTTGTTCCAAAACCATAAACTCATCTTTCTTACGATCCCTCAAAGTTCTAGGCACATATTTCTCTAAAAACAAAGCATGAAATTGGGTCCAAGTGAATGGACTGAAGATCTGCACTTTATATAATCTCTCCACCACTGCTTGGCTTCACCCTGAAATTGGAAAGTAACAAACTCAACCCCATGTTGATGAACGATACCCAATTTATGAGGCCTCTCTTAGCAATCCAAGATAAACTCATAAGCATCCTCACTGTCAGAACCAAGAAGTACCAAAAGCTTTAGCTTCAAAAACTTAGTCAACATTTTATGCTCATTACCGGTAATAACAGAACCCAACAAAGGATGGAGGAAAGCATCAGTACCTATGTTTCCACCCACCTTGGGAGTAGTGATAGCAATAGGGGGATTAGCGGGAGCTTGAGTTTCTTGAACAGATGGAAGCACTCGAGGACCAGCCAATCCTTTAAAAAATAACATGATCTGTTGAGCTAACACTGGATCGATGGGAGGAATACCTGTAGTCTCAGCCTGCACCTCTTCCTCTTGTCCAACCTCCTCAACATTCTCAACCTCAATATCCTCTTCTTCTATTGCTTCATGATGCATGGGAGGTATAACGACTCGGAAAATGATAGAGTAAAACTAGAGCCTCACATGTGAGTTTGGAGTCGAGAACTAATGAAATGATTATATTTGAATTTGACCCAAAAAGTTGTTAAAAATGTGCTTCGGAAACATCTTTAATTGTAATTTCCATATATCT
>JAJOOS010020167.1:0-23494 GCA_029582725.1 Solanum chiquidenum | reverse complement strand
AATTCTTAACCAACCCTACGAAGTTGTTGCAACACTACTTGACAATATGGTCGAAGCCAACAAAGAAACTCAAAAGAAATATGAATGGGACAAACTGGGTGCTCAAGTAGATGTTTTATCTAAATGGGTGATTGGATTGGAAGAACAGGCCAGGGAGAGGGAAAAGGACTTCTCCTTTCTAGAGTGCTAACATGGAAAGAAGCATGGGGGTGTGCAAAAAGATGATGCCCTTTCAATCATTCAACAAAAACTCGAAGAATGGAACAAGAAGTTGAATGACATGAAAGACAACATTGAAATGCTAAATGAAACGACCATCGCAAACTCCATAACGATTCAGCTACAAGATGCTCAGATAAGCCATTTGATGACAGGTCAATACACACCATTCGCCAAGGACTCACCTAACTACACCATGGGTGACTTCGAGGATGACGAGTAAATGTTGACTTGTGTCGTGCTACGACGTTAACCAAGGTTCTATTTGGGAGGCAACCCAAAACCTTTTGTTATCTTTTATTTATGTATCAGTAGAATAAGGGTGTGTTGGTTTTACAGATTTCAGTATGCAAGGTGCTCTGAAAAGTGAAGGGGGGTGATCAATAGATCCAATTGGCGAATCGTCGAGACACTCAGCACCCCATATTTTGTCCGCCAAATGACTTTAGATGTCTTCAGATAGGGTCCTGTAAAACTCGGCGGTCAGTAGAAGTTATTGGTGAATCACCAACAATGTTGGTGATCTCAATGACGACCGCCGTTCGGATTCCCACATGAACTGAAGATTTTGATTAATTCGGTGAGCAAATGTAACCATTGGCGGATCGCTAATTCTTTCAGCGATCTCGATTAAGGCCGTTGTTGGACCCCTAAGATTTCTGGAGAGCTTTGTGAATTCAACAAAGTAAGCCACTTGGCGACCCACCAAACAATTCAGCGATCACGACTGAGAGCACCAAATGCGCATGAACCGGATAGCGTTTGACAATGGGTTTTATCTATAAACTTGTGCACTTTTATCTATTCGCAGTACCCTAATGAGATAGTCAATTTATGGAGTAGACATCACAAGAGGAAAAACAACAGCACCCCAATACCCTCTCAATTGACTTTGAAATCAAAATGCAGAGCTGATATGATGATGATGGACAGAGACAACACTCGAGTGTGCCGCCCCGATAGATGGAGAGACTGCATAGATAGGACATTTCTCTACCTCCCTCTCTGTCTTATGTTATTGAATTACTTTCATTTGCATTTGAGGACAAATGTCTTTTAATTGTGGTGAGGTGAAGCCCACACCTTTTGTGTTGATATTCAAGTTGTTTTGTATATTTGGGTTATTCTATTTAAAATTATTTTTACACTGCTTTTAGTAGATGTTTGAGCTCATGGTTCCCCTTTTTTTATTTTAATTGATGCGAATTTTGACCCATCCAAAAAAAATTGTTTTTCAAAAAAATTCACCACCGCTTGTGTTGAAAGTGACTGTTCTTTTGCAAAATTAAAGTCTCGGTTCCAATCAATACTGATGGCTTGAATGGTGCTCCCAATCGAACGAACATGAATGTGCGGCTACGACGAGACCAAATGAAGTTCCATAGACAATGTGTGAAATCTTTGCATCTTGTTGTGATTAGCCACTTATCGAATTGATTCTCTTGTAATGACCGTTGCACACTAGCGAAACTGTGTAGTCTTGTTTGACTTAAGTGTAGATGCCTTGTATGGTTAGCTTACCTTGAACTATGCATGAAGAAACCTAGATTGGCCCTTTTAGTCTGATTGATTTAGAAAGGTGTAGTCTTGAGATGATCTTAGGCAATTTTAAAGAGTGTGAGCCAAATTTGACATATATACCTCTTTTGTGGCCTACCCGTGAGCGTGTGAAACTCTTTTGAACACCCCTTGAGCCTTACCTTTCTTTGGAAGAAACTTGATGAACCCTAGACCTTACGTAACCCACAACCTATAATCCTCTTGATTTGTGATTTAGTGAATAGCCAACTTAGGCCAAAAGCCTAAGTTGCGGGTGTGGTGAAAAGGAAAAGGAGAAGTCAAGAAGTTCAAGAAAAAGTCTCTCTAACCCATGGTATTGCAAAAAAAAATGGAAACTCTTCTAAAAAATAAAAATAATTGTATATATATATATATAATTTTTGAATAAAGGTGCAAAAAGAGTTGGGTTTCCAAGCAATACATGGAGAGTGAATGAAAGGATGGCTTAGAAGCACTAGAAGAAAAAGTGACAGGGTAAAGGAAAAGGACGTTTTCAGAACACCACATCTCATGAGGATGAAGAAGTCACTGAGCCAAAAATGACCACACCTTTGCACTCAGCCCCATTACAAGACTTGAAAAGACCTTTTTGATATTGAGTAAGCCGAACCAAAAGTCGATTGGAAAATAAGGGCAAACCTATGGGTAAAAACATGCATTGTGTTCTCTTTTTTTAGCATGAGCGTTGCATCTGATTCCTGTTCTTAAATTGATTAGCCTCTATGTGTGAATATGGAATCATTCTTTGTGTGAGGGCATTAAGATACTTTTGTTGAGCTTGAACTTGCATTAGTACCAAGAATTGCGAGCATGAGAATTTTGTATATTGGTGTGTCAGAACTTGAATCTTTGAGTACACAATTGATCTTTTCATAAGTAGTCTGAGTCTTGTTGTGTATGTTCATGATTGAGTCTTGTGTAGCACTATTTTAGACATCTGTTTTGAACGACTGAACTTGAGTTTGCTTGAGGACAAGCAAAAGTTTAAGTTAGAGGGTTGATGAGTCCACAAATTGGACTCATTTAGGGCTATATTTTAATAGAAACAGTGTCCTCATATGATTGTTTTATCTCAATATCTGATGAAAATGCGTAAGTTCCAGGTATTTGAAGTGTTAGTGGAAGCATGGACACTTAGGCGCAAAAAGGAACAAAAAAGGCGGAAAAGAACGAAGAAGTTGAAGCCTGAGCATCACCAAGTACACTTCGTGAATCGCCAAAGGGGTGCACTCCGCCCTTTGTTCCAGTATGCAAAACCCTGAAGGAAGTTGATCGAAAAGAGACTAGAGAAGCAGTCGGCGCTTCATCGATCAGTTCTGCAAAACAGAAGTATACCGCCTAATGATCCAGAACGCACAGATATTGAAGACAAGGTACAGAGAGCGATGAACTAGAAGAAAGAGTGAATTGCCGAGTCATTCGGCGTTAGAGGCTAAACTCGGCGAGCGATCCGCCAGCACTATTTTCTAAAGTCTATAAATACTAAACACTTGACTAGTTTTACGGGAGTTGAATATTATTGTAATTTCTTTACTTTAACTTGGATTTTTAAGTTTGGGAGGTGGGTCTCTTGGATTCTTCATTCATTGCTCAAATCAAGACTTAATTCGCTATACCCATTTGATTTCAACATCATTGAAGGTATTAATTTCTATCTCTTGATTTGTGGATAAAAAACCCCATTCCTGGGGTGTGATTTAGCAAATATGTGTTGATATTATTGTTGGGTCTTACTTGCTGATAGGTTAGATGTATTTTAATGGTGATTTCACCTAGTGGTTGTGGTTTAATTTAATGGGTTTGTAGTTACAAACACAAAGCCACCCATGTATTTTCGGCTTGCCCGAGAGGGAGGTCGCGAAACCAAGACCACTAGACTGATGGCCTAAGGAGTGGGTTGACATGAGGTTCAACCCGAGAGGGTAAGTCCTAGTCCCATATCCTAACACTCAACTCGAGAGAGTGAGTGGGGTAAAGCGTAGGCCGGTCTTCATGAAGCAAATGGGTGTCCGAGAGGAACACATTTGAAACGGGGTAAGTTGCTCGAGAGGAAACTTATTTCCATATAAAGCATAGCCTAGCCACTATTATCTTGCAAATTTCCTATCGAAAGTATGTACCCAACTGTTTATCTCAACTTGTATTGCGGTCACACCACAAGAATTCTTCCCCACACTTAATTTCCTTGTTATTTTTGTTATTTTTGCTATACTTGTGACAAATACCCCATCGATATTTGACCCTTTTGCGTCGCCCATCGAATTAATTTTGTTTTATTCACAAATTTCTCAAATTACAACTAATCAGGATAATTTATTTACTTTAACTACTATTTTCACTACCACTCCCTTGGGAAACGACCCCAACCCTTGGTTGGGTTACTATACTATTACACGATCGTAGACACTCGTACTGGAAGTTGTGTCGTTGATTACGTGAATAGAGAAATTCTAAACATTAAAATGGCGCCGCTGTCGGGGAGTGGTGTCACTTGAAAATGTAGTTAATCAGAGTTGTTTTTTTTTTGTAGCTTTAGTTTTACCAATCTGAGCTATAGTTTTGTTTTGTTTGTCTAAAGATTAAAGCAAGGAAACAAGAATGGATAATCACCATAGGTATCACATAAATCATCCGCTCATGAAATTACTAAATCTCAGGGATACTCTACTAACGTTCAAACAAGCATGGGAGGAGACAATTCCAGAAGTGTGGTTACTGTTCAAAGCAATATTGCAAACATGCCCATCTCATGATATGCCTGATAAGACGCTGCTGAATTGCTTCTATCGGGATCTCGAACCCAAAAACAAAAGCATAACTAAGCACCTTTTCGAGGGCGAAATTCTTAACCAACCCTACGAAGTTGTTGCAACACTACTTGACAATATGGTCGAAGCCAACAAAGAAACTCAAAAGAAATATGAATGGGACAAACTGGGTGCTCAAGTAGATGTTTTATCTAAATGGGTGATTGGATTGGAAGAACAGGCCAGGGAGAGGGAAAAGGACTTCTCCTTTCTAGAGTGCTAACATGGAAAGAAGCATGGGGGTGTGCAAAAAGATGATGCCCTTTCAATCATTCAACAAAAACTCGAAGAATGGAACAAGAAGTTGAATGACATGAAAGACAACATTGAAATGCTAAATGAAACGACCATCGCAAACTCCATAACGATTCAGCTACAAGATGCTCAGATAAGCCATTTGATGACAGGTCAATACACACCATTCGCCGAGGACTCACCTAACTACACCATGGGTCACTCCGAGGATGACGAGTAAATGTTGACTTGCGTCATGCCAAGACGTTAACTAAGGCGTTGTTTGGGAGGCAACCAAAAACCTTTTATTTGTGTATCGGTAGAACAAGGGTGTGTTTGTGCCAAAAACCTTCATTCTTGGGGTGTGATTTAGCAAATATGTGTTGATATTATTGTTGGGTCTTGCTTGCTGATAGGTTAGATGTATTTTAATAGTGATTACACCTAGTGGTTGTGGTTTAATTTAATGGGTTTGTAGTTGCAAATACAAAGCCACCCATGTATTTTTGGCTTGCCCGAGAGGGAGGTCGCGAAACCAAGAACACTAGACTGATGGCCTAAGGAGTAGGTCGACATGAGGTTCAGTCCGAGAGGCTGAGCCCTAGTCCCATATCCTAACACTTAGCTCGAGAGAGTGAGTGGGGTAAGGTGTAGGCTGGTCTTCATGCGACAAATGGGTGTACGAGCGGAACGCATTTGAAATGGGGTAAGTTGCCTGAGAGGGAACTTATTTCCATCTAAAGCTTAGCCTAGTCACTATTATCTTGCAAATTTCCTATCGAAAGCATGTACCCAACTATTTATTTCTGCTTGTATTGCGATCACACCATAAGAATTCTTCCACACATTTGATTTCTTTGTTATTTTTGTTGGTTTTGCTATACTTGTGACAAATAGCCCATCGATATTTGACCCTTTTGCGTCGCCCATCGAATTAATTCTGTTTTATTCACAAATTTCTCAAACTACAACTAATTAGGATAATATTTTTAGTTTAACTACTATTTTCACTACCACTCCCTTGGGACACGAACCCAACCCTTGGTTGGGTTACTATACTATTACACGATCGTAGACACTCGTACTGGAAGTTGTGTCGTTGATTAAGTGAATAGAGAAATTCTAAACATTAAAATGGCGCCGCTGTCGGGGAGTGGTGTCACTTGAAAATGTAGTTAATCAGAGTTGTTTTTTTTTTGTAGCTTTAGTTTTACCAATCTGAGCTATAGTTTTGTTTTGTTTGTCTAAAGATTAAAGCAAGGAAACAAGAATGGATAATCACCATAGGTATCACATAAATCATCCGCTCAAGAAATTATTAAATCTCAGGGATACTCTACTGAATTTCAAACAAGCATAGAATGAGACAATTCCAGAAGTGTGGTTGCGGTTCAAAGAAATATTGCAAACATGCCCATCTCGTGATATGCCTGATAAGACGCTGTTGAATTGCTTCTATTGGGATCTCGAACCGGAAAACAAAAGCACAACTGAGCACCTTTTTTAGGGCGGAATACTCAACCAACCCTACGAAGTTGTTTCAACACTACTTGACAATATGGTCGAAGCCAGCAAAGAAACTCAAAAGAAATACGAATGCGACAAACTGGTGGCGCAAGTAGATGTTTTATCTAAACGGGTGATTGGATTGGAAGAATAGGCTAGGGAGAGGGAGAAGGACCTCTCCCTTTGAGAGTGCAAACATGGAAAGAAGCATGGGGGTGTGCAAAAAGATGATGCCCATTCAATCATTCAACAAAAACTCGAAGAACAGAACAAGAAGTTGAATAACATGAAAGACAACATTGAAATGCCAAATGAAACGGCCATCGCAAACTTCATGACGATTCAGCTGCAAGATGCTCTGATAAATCATTTGATGACAGGTCAATACACACCATTCCCCGAGGAGTCACGTAACTACACCATGGATGACTCCGAGGATGACGAGTAAATGTTGACTTGCGTCACGCCAAGACGTTAACTAAGGCGTTGTTTAGGAGGCAACCGAAAACCTTTTGTTATCTTTTCTTTGTGTATCGATAGAATAAGGGTGTGTTGGTGCTAAAAACCCTTATTCATGGTGTGTGATTTATAAAATATGTGTTGATATTATTGTTGGGTCTTGCTTGCTGATAGGTTAGATGTATTTTAATGGTGATTTCACCTAGTGGTTGTGATTTAATTTAATGGGTTTGTAGTTGTAAATACAAAGCCATCCATGTGTTTTTGGCTTGCCTGAGAGGGAGGTCGCGAAACCAAGACCACTAGACTGATGGCCTAAGGAGTAGGTCAACATAAGGTTCAGCCCGAGAGGCTGAGCCCTAGTCCCATATCCTAACACTCATCTCGAGAGAGTGAGTGAGGTAAGGCGTAGGCTGGTCTTCATGCGACAAATGGGTCTCCGAGCAGAACGCATTTGAAATGGGGCAAGTTGCGTGAGAGGGAACTTATTTCCATCTAAAGCTTAGCCCAGTCACTATTATCTTGCAAATTTCCTATCGAAAGCATGTACCCAACTATTTATCTCAGCTTGTATTGCGGTCACACCACAAGAATTCTTCCCCACACTTGATTTCTTTGTTATTTTTGTTGTTTTTGCTATACTTGTGACAAATACCCTATCGATATTTGACCCTTTTGCGTCGCCTATCAACTTAATTTTGTTTTATTCACAAATTTCTCAAACTACAACTAATTAGGATAATTTTTTTAGTTTAACTACTATTTTCACTACCACTCCCTTGGGACACGACCCCAACCCTTGGTTGGGTTACTATACTATTACAGGATCGTAGACACTCGTACTGGAAGTTGTGTCGTTGATTACGTGAATAGAGAAACTCCAAACACTAAAATGGCGCCGCTGTCGGGGAGTGGTGTCACTTGAAAATGTAGTTAATCAGATTATTATTTTTTGTAACTTTAGTTTTACTAATCTTAGCTATAGTTTTGTTTTGTTTGTCTGAAGATTAAAGCAGGGAAACAAGAATGGATAATCACTATAGGTATCACATAAATCATCCGCTCATGAAATTTCTAATTCTCAGGGATACTCTACTGACGTTCAAACAAGCATGGGAGGAGACAATTCCAGAAGTGTGGTTGCGGTTCAAAGAAATATTGCAAACATGCCCATCTCATGATATGCCTGATAAGACGCTGCTGAATTGCTTATATTGGGATCTCGAACACGAAAATAGAAGCATAACTGAGCACCCTTTTTAGGGCGGAATACTCAACCAACCCTACGAAGTTGTTGCAACACTACTTGATAATATGGTCGAAGCCAGCAAAGAAACTCAAAAGAAATACGAATGCGATAAACTGGTGGCTCAAGTAGATGTTTTATCTAAACGGGTGATTGGTTTGGAAGAATAGGCTAGGGATAGGGAGAAGGACCTCTCCCTTTGAGAGTGCAAACATGGAAAGAAGCATGGGGGTGTGCAAAAAGATGATGCCCTTTCAATCATTCAACAAAACCTCGAAGAACAGAACAACAAGTTGAATAACATGAAAGACAACATTGAAATGCCAAATGAAACGGCCATCACAAACTTCATGAGTATTCAGCTGCAGAATGCTCAGATAAACCATTTGATGACAGGTCAATACACACTATTAACCGAGGAGTCACCTAACTACACCATGGGTGACTCCGAGGATGACGAGTAAATGTTGACTTGCATCATGCCATGACGTTAACTAAGGCGTTGTTTGGGAGACAACCGAAAACCTTTTGTTATCTTTTCTTTGTGTATTGGTAGAATAAGGGTGTGTTGGTGCCAAAAACCCTCATTCTTGGTGTGTGATTTATAAAATATGTGTTGATATTATTGTTGGGTCTTGCTTTCTGATATGTTAGATGAATTTTAATGGTGATTTCACCTAGTGGTTGTGGTTTAATTTAATGGGTTTGTAGTTGTAAATACAAAGTCACCCATGTGTTTTCGGCTTGCCCGGAAGGGAGGTCGCGAAACCAATACCACTCGACTGATGGCCTAAGGAGTAGGTCGACATGAGGTTCAGCCCGAGAGGCTGAGCCATTGTCCCATATCCTAACACTCAGCTCTAGAGAGTGAGTGGGGTAAGGCGTAGGCTGGTCTTCATGCGACAAATGGGTGTCCGAGAGGAACGCATTTGAAATGGGGTAAGTTGCCTGAGAGGGAACTTCTTTCCATCTAAAGCTTAGCCTAGTCACTATTATCTTGTAAATTTCCTATCGAAAGCATGTACCCAACTATTTATCTCAGCTTGTATTGCTGTCACACCACAAGAATTCTTCCCCACACTTGATTTCTTTGTTATTTTTGTTGTTTTAGCTATACTTGTGACAACTACCCCATCGATATTTGACGCGTTTGCGTCGCCCATCGAATTAATTTTGTTTTATTCACAAATTTCTCAAAATACAACTAATTAGGATAATTTTTTTAGTTTAACTACTATTTTCACTACCACTCCCTTGAGACACGACCCCAACCCTTGGTTGGGTTACTATACTATCACAAGATCGTATACACTCGTACTAGAAGTTGTGTCCTTTATTACGTGAATAGAGAAATTCTAAACATTAAAATGGCGCCGCTGTCGGGGAGTGGTGTCACTTGAAAATGTAGTTAATCAGAGTTGTTTTTTTTTTGCAGCTTTAGTTTTACTAATCTTAGCTATAGTTTTGTTTTGTTTGTCTGAAGATTAAAGCAGGGAAACAAGAATGGATAATCACTATAGGTATCACATAAATCACCCGCTCATGAAATTACTAAATCTCAGGGATACTCTACTGAATTTCAAAAAAGCATGGGAGGAGACAATTCCAGAAGTGTGGTTGCGGTTCAAAGAAATATTGCAAACATGCCCATCTCGTGATATGCCTGATAAGACGCAGTTGAATTGCTTCTATTGGGATCTCGAACCGGAAAACAAAAGCACAACTGAGCACCTTTTTTAGGGCGGAATACTCAACCAACCCTAGAAGTTGTTTCAACACTACTTGACAATATGGTCGAAGCCAGCAAAGAAACTCAAAAGAAATACGAATGCGACAAACTGGTGGCGCAAGTAGATGTTTTATCTAAACGGGTGATTGGTTTGGAAGAATAGGCTAGGGAGAGGGAGAAGGACCTCTCCCTTTGAGAGTGCAAACATGGAAAGAAGCATGGAGGTGTGCAAAAAGAGGATGCCCTTTCAATCATTCAACAAAAACTCGAAGAACAGAACAAGAAGTTGAATAACATAAAAGACAACATTGAAATGCCAAATGAAATGGCCATCGCAAAGTTCATGACGATTCAGCTGCACGATGCTCAGATAAACCATTTGATGACAGGTCAATACACACCATTCGCCGAGGAGTCACCTAACTACACCATGGGTGACTCCGAGGATGACGAGTAAATGTTAACTTGCGTCATGCCAAGACGTTAACTAAGGCATTGTTTGGGAGGCAACCGAAAACCTTTTGTTATCTTTTCTTTGTGTATCGGTAGAATAAGGGTGTGTTGGTGCCAAAAACCCTCATTCTTGGTGTGTGATTTATAAAATATGTGTTGATATTATTGTTGAGTCTTGCTTGCTGATAGGTTAGATGTATTTTAATGGTGATTTCACCTAGTGGTTGTGGTTTAATTTAATTTGTAAATACAAGGCCACCCATGTGTTTTCGGCTTGCCCGAGAGGGAGGTCGCGAAACCAAGACCACTAGACTGATGGCCTAAGGAGTAGGTCGACATGAGGTTCAGCCCGAGAGGCTGAGCCATTGTCCCATATCCTAACACGCTGCTCGAGAGAGTGAGTGGGGTAAGGCGTAGGCTGGTCTTCATGCGACAAATGGGTGTCCGAGAGGAACGCATTTGAAATGGGGTAAGTTGCCTGAGAGGGAACTTATTTCCATCTAAAGCTTAGCCTAGTCACTATTATCTTGCAAATTTCATATCGAAAGCATGTACCCAACTATTTATCTCAGCTTGTATTGCGGTCACACCACAAGAATTCTTCCCCACACTTGATTTCTTTGTTATTTTTGTTGTTTTTGCTATACTTGTGACAAATACCCCATCGATATTTGACACTTTTTCGTCGCCCATTGAATTAATTTTGTTTTATTCGCAAATTTCTCAAACTACAGCTAATTAGGATAAAAAATTTAGTTTAACTACTATTTTCTCTACCACTCTCTTAGGACACGACCCCAACCATTGGTTGGGTTACTATACTATCACAAGATCCTAGACACTCGTACTAGAAGTTGTGTCGTTTATTACGTGAATGGAGAAATTCTAAACATCAATGATGCCTCTTCATGGTAGCTTAAATTGGTAAGGACATGATACCTTTTCATAGTAGCTTGGATTGGTGAGATGATACCTCTCCATGGTAGCTTGGATGAGCATGATGAGGTGCTCTTCCATGGTCAATGTCATAGCTTGTATTGGAAAGATGACATGCCTTCCATGGATAATGAGAACAACTTAGAAGTGACTACTTCTCACATCATGTTAGCATAGTTATGATGAAACCAGGTTACTTCAAGAAAGTATAATAAGTATGTTTTAAGATAAGATTCACTTGTGTTGATCAAGACTTATGAATTATGTTGTTTAACTCTTATGCTTATGTTGATGTTTATGCAAGCTATCATATTTAGTACATGTTTTTATTAACACATACTCTTGCCTATATTTCTTATCCAAATGTATCGTTCGGCGATCTCGACTCTCATCCCCGTGGCTAGGATCTTAGTAGAAGCAAACTTGAATATTGGTGAGTCCTCATAGCATTAGAAGATTTATCCACCATTTCTGTTATGTACTTTTGTTTTAAGTGTTGAACATTGTTGTATGGGCTGTGTACCAAGATATTCATGTTTTAGATGGTTTTTAGACAAAGTGTAATAGACTTCCGCTTTTGTTATGAAAATTTGGTGTTGTTAATATGTTTTAAATTTCCGCTCATTTATATTATTTTATGTTATGAAAGCTAAGTGGCTTGTATGAGGCCTCTTAGGGTTTTGTACGCCTTGTTGCATCTAAGGGTTACCCCAGGGTCGTGACAAGTAGTGCCTTGACTATTCTAGCTTAATTCAAATTGAATTTTTTTGAATCCTTTTATTTGCGAGGAGCTGGATGAGAAGAAACTCTCACGTTCGGTTCTCTAGTAGAGATGGAATTCAGAACCAACCATCAACTATAACCCCAAAAGAACCAGATTTCGTAAACAACATAGAGGCAGAATGAAGGGAATATCTTCTCGAGGTAATCATATTTATTTCGGTAAATATGCTCTTCAGGCACTTGAACCTGCTTGGATTACATCTCGACAAATAGAAGCAGGCCGATGGGCAATGACACGAAATGCGTGGTGGAAAAATATGGGTACGTATATTTCCAGAAAAACCAGTTACACTAAGACCCACAGAAACACGTTTGGGTTCAAGAAAAGGATCCCCTGAATATTGGGTAGCTGTTGTTAAATCGGGGCGAATACTTTATGAAATGGGTGAAGTAACAAAAAATATAGCCAGAAGGGCTATTTCACTAGCAGCATCCAAAATGCCTATACGAACTCAATTCATTATTTCGTAATGTAATAGAAAAAATGTAGAAGTGCATCTATCACTTAGTCTGAGTGAATGACTCTAGTGTTGAGACATCACCCATTCAGTCAGTTCCAGTTGTGCGTGAGTTCCTAGAGGTTTTTCCAGATGATCTTCCCGAATTTCCTCCTGAGAGAGAAATAGACTTCAATATAGATATTCTCCATGGTACTCGTCTTATCTCTATTCCGCCATATAGAATGTCTCCAACTGAATTGAAAGAGTTAAAAGAGCAGTTGAAAGACCTTCTTGAGAAAGGTTTCATTCGACCAAGTGTCTCACCTTGGGGTGCTCCGATCTTATTTTTTAGGAAGAATGATAGTTCTCTTAGAATGTGTATAGATTACCGCTAGTTGAACAAGGTTACTATCAAGAATAAGTATCCACTTTCGAGAATTAATGATCTTTTCAATCAACTTCAGGGTGCCACATGTTTTTCTAAGATAAACCTCAGTTCTGGCTATCATCAGTTGAGAGTAAGAGATAGTGATATTCCAAAGACAGCTTTCAGGACCCACTATGTTTATTAGGAGTTTCTAGTCATGTCCTTTGGTTTGACTTATGCTCCTGCACCGTTCATGGACCTTATGAACAGGGTGTTTAAGCCTTATCTTATATGTTTGTTATCATATTCATTAATGACATACTGATTTATTCGAGAAATGAGGAGGATCATGCTAGTCATCTCAGAGTAGTTCTTCAAACTCTCAGAGATAGAGAGTTGTATGCCAAATTTTCTAAGTGTGAGTTCTGGCTTGATTCAGTGGCGTTCTTAGGCAGCATTATTTTTGGTGATGCGATTGGGGTTGACACTTAGAAGAGTGAGGTACTGCAGAACTGGCCTAGACCCACATATTCAACTGATATTAGGAGTTTCTTAGGTTTGTTGGTTATTATAGAAGGTTTGTCGAGGGGTTCTCATCTATTTCATCCCCTTTGACAATGTTGACTCAAAAGACATCAAAGTTTCAATGGTCTGAATCTTCTGACAAAAGCTTTCAAGAATTGAAAACTAGGTTGACTACTGCCCAGTGTTGACCTTACCAAAGGTACACAAGGCTTTATTGTGTATTGTTATGCATCCAGAGTTGGACCGGGTTGTGTATTGATGCATAATGACAAGGTTATAGCTTATACCTCCAGACATCTTAAGATTCACAAGTGGAATTACCCTACCCATGATCTAGAGTTGGTTGTTGTATTGTTTGCTTTTAAAATATGGCGTCACTAGCTCTATGGTGTTCATGTCGATGTGTTCACCGATCACAAGAGTCTTCAGTATGTGTTCAGTCAGAAAGAGCTAAATCTCAGACAAAGGAGGTGGTTGGAGTTACTCAAGGATTAGGACATGAGTATTCTCTATCACCCAGTAAAGGCTAATGTTGTTGTGAATGTCTTGAGCAAGTTGTCTATGGGTAGTACTTCCCATGTTGAGAAAGGCAAGAAAGAATTAGCTAAACATGTGCAAAGACTAGCACTATTGGGAGTCCGGTTAATGGATTCCAATGAAGGATGAGTAGTGGTGATGAATGGGCCTGAATCATTACTAGTGTTTGAAGTGAATGAGAAACAAGACCAAGACCCTATTTTGCCTGAATTAAAGGCAAATGTTCATAAGCAGAAAGTGATGGCTTTTGAACAAGGGGGAGATGGAGTGTTGAGGTATCAAGGTAGATTGTGTGTACCAAAGGTGGATGAACTCCAAGAGAGGATCATAGAGGAAGCTCATAGCTTTGGATATTCTATTCATCTGGATTCCACAAAGATGTATCGTGACTTGAGGGAAGTCTATCGGTGGAGTAGTATGAAGAAGCATATTGCAGAGTTTGTTGCTAAGTGCTCGAATTACCAACAAGTCAAGGTAGAGCACCAAAGGCCCGGTGGTATGGCTAAGAACATAGATCTTCCGAAATGGAAGTTGGAGATGATCAATATGGATTTCATTATTGGTTTACCGTGGTCTCGCAGGCAACATTATTCGATTTGGGTGATTGTAGATCGAATGACTAAATCAATCCATTTCTTACCAGTAAAGGTTACCTTTTCAGCATAGGATTATGCCAAGTTATATATTCAAGAGGTGGTCAGACTTTATGGAGTTTCGGTATCCATCATTTCAGATAGAGATGAGCAATTCACCGCATAATTCTAGATGTCTTTCCAGAAAGTTTTGTGTTTGAAGGTAAACTTGAGTATTGGTTTCCATCCCCAAACTGATGTTCAAGCAAAGCGTATGATCTAGACATTAGAGTATAGGTTAAGGGCGTGTGTGATTGATTTCAGAGGTAATTGGGATGATCACTTACCTCTCATTGAGTTTTCTTACAACAATAGTTATCGCTCTAGCATTCAGATGGCTTCTTATGAGGCTATTTATGGGAGAAACTAGATCTCCTATTTGATGGTTTGAGGTTGGTGAAGTTGGGTTGATAGGAACATACTTGGTTAATCAAGTTATGAAGAAAGTGAAGACTATTCAAGAATGGTTAAAAATAGTGTAGAGTCATCAAAAATCATATACAGATGTTAGGAGAAGGGACTTAGAGTTTGAGGTGGACAATTGGGTTTATTTGAAGGTTTCACCCATGAAGGGTGTTATGAGGTTTGGTAAGAAGGGGAAGCTTAGTCCCCGATATATTGGTCCTTACAGGATATCCAAGAGGATTGGCAATGTAGCCTATGAGTTGGAGCTACTGTCAGAGTTAGCAGCAGTCCATTCAGTATTCCACATTTCAATGTTTAAGAAGTGTATGGGTGATCCTTCACTTATTATACTGACTAAAGATATTTGTATTAAGCACAACCTATCTTATGAGGAGATTCCCATTCAGATTTTGGATCGTTAGGTTCTCAAGTTGAGAACAAAGGAGGTTGCATCATTCAAGGTCTTATGGAGGTATCAGTTTTTTGAGGAACTTACTTGGGAGGCTGAGGAAGATAAGAAGAAGAGATACCCATATCTCTTTGAGTCCGGAGAAATTACGAATCAAGGTACTAATTCTTTTCTTGGCACTCTTTAAGTTGAAATGTTGTGTTAATTTGTATGTTGGGTGTTTGAGCTGGGTGTTAGATGTTGCCATCCTTTTTCTACTTAGAGTAATCTCATTCGAGGACAAATTTTCTCAAGGGGTAGATATTGTAACATCCCGCCTAGGAAAGAGCTAAATTTAGTAAGAACTAATTTGGAAAGAGCTAATTTGAGATTTGTTCAAGTTAAGCTTACCTTGTGAGTTTTTGGTCAACTTCAAATGACCTTAACTTTCGGTACAGGATGAGTTAGGTAGCCCATAAGATATCAAATGAAAGTTCTTTTAATACTTATTCCAACGCCACCGAGTTTGCTAAATTTCGTATTTGGATGAGGAAGATATGTCCATTGAAGTCAGCCTGTCTTGGGCTGGTGCCCCGCACAACTCAGTGCGCCAGGGTCCCCAGCTCCGTCCTGTTTTCAGTTATTTGCTCGTCTAAGTTCTTTTAAAGTATACCTTTACTCCTTTGTAATTCTAACTACTCTAAACTAAATCTTAACATCGAGTGATCATTGAATACATGAGCCATAACCCTTGAATTAATAATTCAAATTTAAGGTAGAGTTAAGAGCAAAGTCTTGAGAGTTCTTTCGAGTCATTTTGAGAAGTCTTTTACAATCTTTTAAAACTTGTTTTTAAGACTTGAGGGACAGTTGTTGACACCCAATTTTGGACCTTCACAATATAGATTAATCAACGAGCTTCTTAAATTCCAAACGATTTGAAATAATTAGTTTTAGAAAATTTCAAAAATAAATAAGTAATAGTTTACATGCTATTTTAAATAGTTTGTCATTTTTATAATTTTTTAAATAATATATATGTTTTATATAATTACGTATATAATTAGTATATTTTTGTGGACATTTGAAAATCACTTCAAAAGATTTTACTCTTTTTTTTAATTTACTTTAGCTTAAGTTATGATTATTTTTAATATTTAGTCTATAATTAAATTTAATTATTTCATATCATTAAGTTTAATAAACTCGCTGACTAATCTTTTTTAAATTCGTCTTATTTAGTTTTGGCCGATTTAACCAATTAACTCAATTTGGCTACTTTTAAACTTAAGTTGCCTAAGTGTGAAACCCATGTGGCTATTTTACTATTGCAATTTTATCCATTTTCTAACCCTTCATACATCCTTCAAAATACTCGAAGTTGGGCCATTGAGTCAGAATTTCCAGCAGCCCAATAACCCTCTCCAGCAGTCCACTTCTTCAGTTTTCCAATTCTCGGCCGATCCGGCCCACCAATTTTAATCAAAAAAAACCCAGAACGAACAGCGTCAACAACAACGGCGATTCCACACGGCGTCTTCATGATACAAGGTAACATCAACAACGCATAGAAAAATGCGATAGAAATAACAAGCAAACGACGGTTGCTCGATTCCAACTCTAACAGCGAGCAAACAGAGTCAGCTTCACGGTGAATACACGACGTCAATACAAGTGAATCAGTACGCAAAAAGCAGTACACTGCAAAGCTGTTGTCGTCTTCTTTCTTTCCCTCGATAAATAGTACCCTCGTGCAGCTCGTCGCAGCAGCAAAAATAGTGTGGAATTGTCCTTGTAGCGTGAGATCAAGCCACGCGGACACTCAAGGACAATCGATCGAGGACGTCCACCTCAATTCCTAGCCGTTTGAATTTGTGAGAATTCTTGGAGGATATTCCTTCATTTTTTCAGATAGAATGGGGAATTCAAAAATGATTCTAACTCTTACCCGATTTTGCCCTCGTCCCCTTTTCCCCCCAATTCGAAACCTAGAAATCCCTTATAAATACTCTCCTCTTATTCATTGTTAGGGTGGGAGGAAAATTTGGAAAAAAGTTAGGAAAATTTGACATTAGAGAAACTGGGAAGAACAAAAGAAAGAACCACTATTTTTACATTTGAGGGAGTAACGCTCAAAAAAAGATTCCTGGGCTGTGCATTTGGTTATTCAAGTTTTCCGTTAAGAGTCTTTGGCTTGTGTTGTCGGAAGAAGCTTCGTTTCTAGCACGTAGTCTCAGTTCCTTCTTGTCGAGAGGTAAATAGCTCCAATCTCTTTTATTTTGTTTAGTTTCCAGTAGACGTTCGAGTTTGAGTTGCGAATAGTGTGGACCTCAAGATCCTCTTACATGATGTGTTCGGATCTAAGTGATGGCTTTAATTTTCATTTTATTTTTCTAAAGTGAATAATGTGTGTTTCGACTCCAAGATAGCTTAATGCTCGTTTTGGCCTGTCTTTCTGTTTGTGCCTTTCTCGAGTTCGTGGTTGGTTTTTGCTTGTATTGTTGTTTATTCACTTGTATTCTCATGACTCATGATATTGTCTCTCCCATTTGTTAAAGTAATTTTCGTGTTTCTCTTATGAGTTTGATATGTCTGAGTGTTACTTTGGTCTTAAAAATGGAAATAGTTGTTGGTTTGCCTCTTCACTGATTTTCTAAGATGTTTTCCAGTAGCCTTATAACTCCACATACCTTTGCTTTCTTCACTTTTCACTCGTGTGTTCCTTGATAAAGTGCAAACTCTATAGCTAGTAATAAAAGAGGATTTATTAAGCTAGACTTTTTTTATACACATTTATCCGGTTATAGCCTTGAATATATGAAATTGTCTTCTTTGTAAAAATCCCTTTAGTCTTACTGCTGGTGCTTTATTATTTTATATTAATAAAGTTAGTTTTAACTGTTAATATTCATGCTTCCTTCAGAATTACTGGTTGCTTAATTTACTGAGAATACACATTTGTATCGTTATTTATCTATATTCTCTGTTATAATACACCTTTGTAGTGCATATGTTAGGATATTTTACTTAATGCATAGTATTTTGTCTCTTCTCTTAGGAGTATGTTTAAGCTTTATGATCGAATTTTGGATATTATGTGCCTATTTGAATTGTTATAATTAAAGTTATGGAGTTTAGTATATAATGTCTAATCCATGCTTATCTTTCCTCCGGAAATTCCATGCCTATTTGAAGGGGTTTGCCCATGAGATTTGGTGTATTATTTTATTATAAATAAATTGGACGTATCGATTATTTATCAAGTTGAGGATTAGTCGTTCCATCCAAATAATTTGTTTAATATTTCTGCAAAAAATCTCTGGTCGTGATCAATTGCTAATTTTTATCTCATTTTGTGCATGAACCCCCTTGTTCGAGTGTACTTTGAACTCCATTCGAGTCCATTTTGGACTCCAGTCTTGCATATCCTTGAGTCGATTCGAGTCATCCTCATATTTGCGGTGAAAGAGAAGTTGAAACAGTCCCCGGAAAGTCCAAAAAGGAGTTGTATACATGTTGTATACACTGGTATACATTGAGAAAATACCCATATATAGGTCAAAAATGCAAAACATAGATGCTTGGAATCCGAATTTAGGTTGTTTACAACCCAATATACAGGAAAGAGGCCAAAATATGGTATGTATACATCGGTATACATCAAATGTATACCCAGATTTTTCAGGAGAAATGGGCCAAAGCCCCATTTGAAATTGTTGCAGGACTTTTGGAAGAATTGGGCCAAAGCTCAGTTACAGTAAACTCTTATGCCTAGGACAGGTGGGATAAAAGTCCAATTTTAGTTGAACTTGGGCAAAATGGACCAAGTTTAATATTTCTTCCTTTATTTTTGTGTTAACTGACATTTTCTTTGATTTTGGTTTAACTTAATTAATTCCCAAAAAAGAGATAGTTTTTTCTTCTTTTATGTCCAAATTAAAATATTTGTATTTTTATTTATTACTTAGTTTTGTTTTATTTAGTTGTCTTGCAACATATGAGTTATTTTTCCCTAAAAATTCCTTAAGTTTATTTCCTTTTAAAAAGTAAAACATGGATTTTTATTACTTAATTAATTATCTAAAGTTAGTCAAATATTTTTGTCAAATCGTTGGTCAACCGCAAGTTAGCGGACATTCCGACAGCCTAACACCTTTTCGAAATGAAAATTGAACCCCGAACCTCTTTAAATTTCAAATAATTTTATTCTGTTTAAATCTCTTGAGAAAATTTATAATTTCTTAATTTCTTACAAAAATTAAGTGGCAACTCTCTTTGGAAAATCGATTTCTCTTCAAGTCATAAGTTAAGTCAATTTTTCGGAAACTAAAAGTCATTTTATTTTATTTTTATAACAAATAAATGGCGACTCTCTTTGGAAAATTGATTTATTTTCAAGTCATAAGTTAAGTCGATTTTTTGAAAACTGGAAGTCTTTTTTTTTTGATAAATCAGAAATGTCGACTCTCTTCGGAAAATTGATTTCTCTTCAAGTCATAAGTTAAGTCGATTTTTCAAAAACTAAAAGTCATTTTTATTTTTTTTGATAAAACAGAAATGACGACTCTGCTGGGGATTTAATTAAGTTCTAACCGTCATGAATTGAGTATTTGTTATTAATTATTGAATTATTTATGCTTTACTTGTTTCAATTGATATAAACTATCATTGCATTCATGGCATTTTCTGATATATGTATAGTATATTAAAGAACGGTTTCTGCATAATCGCAGCCGAGCTTTTTTATACTCAACCCTTTTTTGGAATGATCGGCAATTTATTGGTACGTCAAGCGTCCAATGGTTGTCGTGAGTTCCAACCTAAGTTGTCCGCTTGGGTTCCCAATCTTTCAAAAGCCACTCTTAGTCAACTAGCGCAGAGCAAAACCAAATCCCGAATTTAGCGCATTTTGAACTAAGTGGACCCAACACCCAAGGCGTGTTGGGCCCATTAGAAGCCCACCTTGTGTCTATTTGGTCAATTGGTCAATAAAAAGACAATCATACTTATGTGTTTAAATTTGAAGGATATATACGTTATTTGGCAAATCATTGTCTCTTAGGATTGGGGGTTTAGTTGTTTGTTCGAGTCAAAGAAGGATAAAATTACCATTGCATCTGAAGATGATGGCATTCAGAGATGGCAAGAAGCTCAATAACGAAGGACCTTCCATGGAAGCTTAGTTTAGGATTGTACCCCTGCGCGGGATTGATTATTTGTATCCCATTTCCCCTGTTATGTATCCCCATTCAGTTTATTCTTAAAACTTGTATAAATTTGGGTTTTGGGGCAATGGAATGTTTCAAATGACGTTATACATCCTTTAAATCGTTAGACCTACCCTTGGCACAAAAGGGTCACATATCTGTTTAGAATGCGCAATAATTGTTTAAGTGTTATAACTGCTTATGTTAATATGTTGTTTTGTTTGAAGATGTTCTAGCCTACTCTTTTAGAAAAAAATTTAAATCCCTTAAGCACAAATATTAAGTCACTATCGAAAGTGCGTCCAAATACTTTTCGAGTCTTTAGTTTCACAACAAAATTTGACCTTCATTTTTAAAATCTTACTCTCTCATATCAGAAAGAAATTCGCCATCTCAAATCAAAGAAGATTCAAGTGGCTCGAACTACGTAGGACCTGATTTCTCCCTTGTGAGATACGTAAGCAACCTTTTAAGGATCGGTCCCCATTTTGAGAAATTTTATCTTTTCCAACTCTTGCAAGGAGAATAGAGTTTCCTCTCAATCGAAAATTAGGAGCACGACAACAAAAGATACAATCGACTTTGTCTCAACTCAAGTTGACATTTCTGATTCATTAAGCTCATGTTCAAATAGACAAATTTCTGTCTATTTAGTCATTTCTCTACACACATGGGCTAGTTTATCTTCAAGTGGACCAACTCTTATGTGTTTATGGTCATATGTGTGATATTTTGTATTATTTATCATCTACATAGACCAACACGTTTATCTTTTGAGTTACTTTTCTTTGTCAGGTACTTAGAACTAATCTGTGTTGATAAGTTGGTTGGTCATCCTTATTTCACAAGATCTAAGGCCCCCAAAGATTCCTTCCCTGATCAAAGTTCGCAAAAAGGAAAGGCAGTAATGGGTGATAACAATGACGAGATTGGCATGACTGATGTTGTTGTGGATCAGCCTGTTGTCGCTGATCAAAATGAATTAATTATGCAGTTAATGCAACAGATTGCCGAAATGAGGGTCGAAATGCAAAGAATGCAAGATTTGCCTAATCCAATTTTTGCTTTCAATCCTTCAGGAGATGGAAGACCTCCACTCCACTTTCCTCCTCCAAGCGCGGAACAAGTTCAAAACTCACCCTCTAACCCCGCTCAAAATCCCCCAATCATCGACCTAACCACCCCAAATCCCCATCAGGCCTTTGTCTCTTACCAAGCGACACCTCCTCCTCAAGGTACCAACCCCCAAACCTTCCCTCCTCATCAAAATGTCAACCCTCAAGCTTTCCCTCCCCCTCAAAATCAAAATGTTAACAATCCGCAAACCTTTACCCATTAGCAAAATCAGCATATCAACCCCCAGACTTTCCACCAAAATTACCAAGCCACTCAAAATACCCAGAATCCCTCTATTGCTCCGCCATTGCCTCAAAAGACTACTTTTAAGCCACGGAGGGGTCCAGGGGCCCTAAAGAGGACCACGACCCGCCACCCTGCTCGTGACTATACACCCAGCAAAAGGTGAAAGACCATGGACCACTAAACGGTCTGTGAAGCTCCACACAAGTCGTGAAGTGGCCCGTGATAGGGACATAGAACCATCTTGGATAGTGTGAAGGACAACAGACCACTAGACGATTCGTGGAGGTTTACACGAGCCGTGAAGTGGCTCGTGAAAGAGGCTTGACAGACTTTGAGGTTTGGGTCAGCTTCAAACGATCATATCTTTGAGCACAAAATGATTTAGGTGGCCCACAACCTATCAAATTAAAAGTCTTTGAGTTCTCTTCCCAACACCACCAAGTTTGCCTATTTCCCAACCCGAAGTAAAATGTTATGCTCGTTTTAGTGAAGCCCTGTCAAGAAGAGCATTTTCACGACCCACTTGACAGGTCGTGGTGCTTTAGACGGCCCGTTAAGCCTTTCTTGAAGTCACTTCATCAAATTTTAAGTGAGGTTTCACCCCCAAAGTCACTGGTCAAGCACCACAGAAATCTAAAAGGTTCGTGAAGCTCCACACAGTCCCTGAAGTCTTTTGTGAAGGGGACTTGCTATACTTAAAGTTTAGGGTCAACTTTAAATGACCATATCTTTCAGTACAAAATGAATAAGGTGGCCCATGACCTATTAAATTAAAGATCTCTGGGTCATCTTTCCAACGCCACTAAATTTGCTAAAATTCAAGCTCAGTGTAAGAAGTTATGCCCATGAAGCCATGTCGGGAAGGGCATCCTCACGAGCTGCTTGACAGACCTTGGTTATCATGTGTAACACCCCGTATCCGAAAGCAGAACTTAATGCAGATTTCCAGAAGTTGCAGGTGCAACCCACGGTTGCCACCCATGGACCGTAGGGTGACCCACGGCCCGTGCTGGTGGTCCGTGGTTCGCATATGCAACCCTCCCCAGAAATTCAGACAAAAACCATTCTAAGGCATGACCCACGGACTGACTTGACGGATCGTGAATCCATCGATGAATCGTCGATCAGTCCGTAGGTCGAGCCTCTCAGAACCTGGTCTCTAAAGTCGATCGACGGATTGACTTGACGGATCGTGGTCGTGGATCCATCGACGGATCGTCGATCAGTCCGTAGGTCGAGACCCTCAGAACCTGGTCTCTGAAGTCATTGACGGACTGACAGGATGGATCGTGGATCCATCGACGGATCGTCGATCAGTCCGTAGGTCGCTTCAGCAGATTTTAAGTCAGGGGTCTTTCGGTCTTTTCCTTATGCGTTGGACCCTTAAGCTACGTCGTTTAGACCCTAAATTATGAGGTTTTAGTCAGTTTAAGCCTAGAAACATAACTAGAACTTACATAAGTCAATTCATTAATCAAAACTTAGAAAATTAGAACGCTAAGAGGAGAAAAGAGGTCAAGAACCCTAGTTCAAGAACACAACAAGTTTCCTTCAGTTCCAGCCCCGAAATCGAAAGATTTCTCCGTGGAATTCGTCACCAGGTATGTGGGATTTCACTAGTGGGTTCCTTTCACCCATTGGGTCCCTAGAATTCAGTCAGTTTCTTGATTCCCTTATTATGAATAGACCTAGGGTTTCT
>JAJOOS010020166.1:0-16414 GCA_029582725.1 Solanum chiquidenum | reverse complement strand
TTCAGTCACCATCTACGGATCGACAGTACGCTCCGTAGATCCATCTACGGACCGTCAATGGGCACCGTGGTTCCACACTTGGTCAGATTTCCCTGATTTGCCTCCATGCCTTGGTTGCTGATCTACGGCCACCATCTACGGAGCGTCAATAGACCTACGGTCCGTAGATCACTCCGTAGATGCCCTTTTCTACATCTCTTTCAGCTGTCTCTTTACTTCCGCGCCTGAACATCTTTCCTGCAAAATATGATTAAAACACATAAAAACCAATACTAAAAGGCCCTAGACACACACAACTTATAAGTGAAATGTATTAGAAATATCGTAAACTCACGGTATATCATCCGCCGAATGGCCTTAACCTCGCCCAAAGTTCCAGTGTGCTGAGCCCTGAAGGAAAGGATCAAGTCGGCGATGAAAAGTAGCAGTCGGCTCATTGCTGAACAGTTCTGTGAAGCAGTACTATATCGCCTTATGATCCAAAACGCGAAGATGCTGAAGGCAACAACCAAAAGGTTATGAAGCAGATCAAAGGGCGGATCGTCGAGTGCATCGGCGATCCCGACTAACTGCATCGAGTAATCCTTCGCAGCACATCTTTTTGACAACTATAAATACCAGTTTGAATTTTTATCTTAGTATGCAATTTCAAATACAACATTTGTTTTTCATAGTTTTCAAGTAGAGAACATTTTTGCTTAGCTTTTGAAGATTTGAAGACTTCCAATTCAAAGAAATTGGAAGTGGCTGTTGAAGATTTTCATCCTAGACTCGTTTGAAGTGAATATATACCATACCCAGTTGATGTTACTTCGATTTGGTATTATTTTCTTCCTTTTTTTCTATGTCTAGCTAAAACCCCAATTCTTGGGGTGTGATTTTGTCAATATGGGTTAAATTTCCTTTTGGGTATTGCTTATTGTTAGTCTATTTGATGTTTAAATATGATTTTATTTAGTCGTTGTGTTTGAACTTAATGGGATTGTAGTTGCAAATATGATATCATCTTACTGTTTTTAGCTTGCTCGAGAGAGAGGTTTGAAAAGTAAGACTACTAAATCGATAGCCGGTGATTATTGGGTCGTCATGGATTCAACTCGATAGAGTTAATCTCTAGGCCTTTTCCCACACATTCAGCTCGAGAGAGTGAATGGGCTAAGGTGGAGGCTATGCTTAATTGCGACAACTCAGTGTTCGAGAGAAACCGAGTTTATTCGAGGTAAGTTGCTCGAGAGAGAATTTACCCTACTAAAGTCTAGCCTAGTTACAAATGTTCAGTAATTGATTATCAATAGCATTTACCCGATTGTGTAGTTTATCCCATATTCCTATAACATCCCAAGAATCCCGTCTCTCTATATTCACATCTTTTTGTTTTCACTGTTTTTGTTCACTAGTTAAATACCAAACTGCCCATTGATAATTGACATTCGTGTCACCCCTTGAATTATCATGTTTTTACTCGATAATGTTTTTAGCTATGGTTAATTCTAGTATATTCGCGCTTAATTCTTAATTCTCAGAAACAACTCCGTTGGGACTCGAACCCAACCCATTCGGTTGGGTTATATTACTATTGTACGATCGTAAACACTTGAATTGGAAGTTGTATCTGAGAGCCTCTATATTATAGTGAGATTCTAGGACAAACTACCAAAAGGGGAGAAATTAATTAATTAATTAACTTTAATTTAAAAAATAAATGTATTTGTCTTTTATATTTCATTCCCTACCAGAAGGGGCGAAATTCTAGTCAAAAAATAACTTTATACATTCTCCTTATCCAACATTCTTTCTTTTAGCTTTTTTGGTGTTTATCAAACTATGTTTTCACGAATATATGTTTAATTGTATTCTCTTCCACATTATATTTATTGTATTTCCTTTTACTTATGTGTTAAAAAAAATTAGGAATAAAACTTATTAAGTTTCAAAATAAAGTAGAAATATGATAGGCTATATTTATGTATATTTCATATTGTCATTTATTAAATAAAAAACAAAGTAGGAATGCAACTTATTGATTTCCCCCATGAGCTAGGAGTAAAATTTATTATTTTTCCAAATGGACAAGGAATACAATTATTAATTTTTCACATGAACTAGAAGTACAATTTATTAAGTTTACAAATGAAATAGATTATATTAATTTCCCAATTGTACTAGGAATACAATTTGCTTATTTTCCAAATATAATGAACTAGGAATGTAATTAATTATCTTTCCAATTAAAATAAAAAATATGGTAGGTCGTCTCTCTATATAGTTTTCTATCACTCCAACCTTATTATTCAGTTGTTTTTTTGCTTTTGTTCTTGTCAAGACCTAAAAGAAATCTCAACATTGATTTTGTTTAGTTTGTTCTATTATTATTTTTATTGAACAATGAGTAACTCAAATAATTATTCTCTGGGTGTTGTCATAACTAATATTAGTGATCGTGATTGAACAGATAGAATCTTAAGGGTAGGTGTAGAAATCTACAAGGTGAATCTGAGGCTTACATGGAACAAGATCAACATGAAGATATATCGAGGTATTATAAAACAAGAATTCATCATATTGTTGTGGCTGAAGATGGAGTAAATAGTTCAACGAACAAAGAAGAGATTTGTGGCATCTGTCTTGAGAAATATGAGAATAAAGAGTCTATTGGGACACTTGGGTGCGAACATGAATATCACGAATGCTGCATCAAAGAGTGGTTCTTAAGGAAAAAAGATTGTCTCATATGTCGAGCTTCTGCTTCCCCTTTCACATCAGCAAATTAAAGACAATACAAATGCAATAGTAGTTAAACATTTATTTTATTTTGAAATTTACTTGTAATATTAAGTTTTCTTTTCCTAAGATTGCAAGACCAAGAGTTGTTTGTTTATCTATGTTTAAAGCTTTATAACTAAAAAAAATTAGTTTTATTTAAGTTCTGGATCGATATCATCCACTACACAATTTTTATTTATACAAGAACAATTTTCTTCTTATTGTAATTATTATTAACAACAATGAATTACAATGGCATATTCATTAAGCTTATGTACACAATCTAACATAAGCATATATTAGAAAAAAAAGTTTATGGTAATGTAGCTTATTTTGTCCACATGCATCAGATTTGTGATGAACTAATAATTGAGCCACAAATAAAATTTAAATATAAAGAATACACTTGCAAAAATACAATTGAATTTTACCAATACATCTCCTACAAAATTCAAAAGAAGTTGAAACAACATTTTTGAATGCTAAATACCTAAGATATATAATCCCTCAAAACATGGAACCAATTATATATTATTATTTTTATATAAGACTAAATATTAGTAAAATCCCGTAAATACAAGGAAGGTTTTCAAGACAGCGGATAAATTTCACTAGTTATCGGTGGAGGAAGACGGGGTGACCTCTATATCTCTAGCAGGATCCCGGGGTACTCTGGCACAACGGCATAACTCAGTGATCAAAATAGGAAAAGGCAGAGACATTTGTGTCTGTTTGCATCTCATAGCCATCTCCTGTGAAACCAGCAGTCCCAGGTCGATCTGCCTCTTGGCCATGATAGAACCAAGGCAAGCCGCCTTAGGATGAGGTAGGATGGACTCGTTCTGTGATGGCATGATACTGCAGCTAATGAAGCAAAATCAGTACTGGGAGGTGATGTTCATATCCCTCTTCTCAATAGGAGCTCCTGCATCCATCCACCTCAGGGTGATGTCAGAAATCATCGGAGCTAACCAACCCTTCAAGTTATCCAGGAACGAAACAATAGGAAAACTCTGGTAGGGCAGGACCGAGTGCAGCAGTCGACCCAATACAATATTAATATGCTCGTTGTGACACTCCACCTCCTTGCCTCTGACCATAACCGAATTCACTGGTCGGATTTCACTAGCCTTTTTCTTATTTTTAGGGACTAACTCCCCATAGGTTAAGTAGAATTTCCAAACCCAAGAAAGGATGTAAGGGCCCCGTGGTCTAGTGAACTGCTCGAACTCATGATACCTGAGTGTGTCAAGCACCTCAGGGGCCACTGGAGATAGCAGGAGGAGTTATGGCTTATGGAAATCTGGCGGGTGTGGATTAATGTCTATCTTTGATCCTATTCTTTCGGTGAATCCAGGGTTGTTCGTTATCCGGCTCAGAGAAATCTGGCTCAATAGCTGACCCTTTTCTAGCGATATGCTTCTTTCGTTTGCCTTTTATCTCTCAGTGGGAGATCTCGCAAACGTGCTAAAGCTAATCGTAGTTAATGACTTTAGTGAATAAAAACATAACAAGTTAAATAGGATGACGCAAGCGTCAATTATCAAATGGGGGTTTGTAAGCAAGAAACAACTAAAATAGTGAAATAAGGAAAAATACAAGTATGGTGATGGGATTCTTGGGATGTGATAGGAATACGGGATAGACTCAATCATTGGGTACATGCTTTTGATAGTAAATTCATTGAGTATTTGTGACTAGGCTAGACTTTAAAGGGGATAAGATCTCGCTCGATCAACTTACCCCATTTCAAGCGGGTTCCTCTCGGACACCCACTCACTCTCTCGAGCTGAGTGTGTCAACATGGGACTAGGGTTCACTCTCTCGAGCTGAACCTCATATCGACCCACTCGCACTGCACATCAATTTAGTGGTCTTACTTTTACGACCTCTCTCTCGAGCAAGCCAAAAACACATATATGAGACTATATTTGCAACTACAACCTCATTAAGTTCATCCACAACTACTAAATGAAAACACATTTAAAATATGAATAGACTATCATCAAGCAAGACCCAACAACTAATCTAACCCATATTCACAAAATCACACCCCAAGAATTAGGGTTTTAGCCACACATGTAAAAGAGATAAAGAAGTATACCAATCTCATTTTCCATCAATGGGTATGCAAGATAAAATCTTAAAACAGGCAAAAAGTGACGAATCCAAGAGACCTAAGTCCAATTTCTTGAATTTGAAACCCTTTGAAAGCTCCAAGTTCTTCAAAACCCTCTCCAAAATTTAGAGAGAATATATCTCCAAATCTCTGTCTCAAACTTAATAATCTAAAAATTAGAAAAAATTATGTAAAAATTTGCTCCTAAGAATAAAAACTGAACTAGTATTTATAGTTTTCGGAAAATACACTCTGAAGGATCATTCGGCGACGTTAGTCGGGATCGCCGATGCATTCGGTGATCCGCCGTTTGGTCTACTTCGTCACCCTTCATCATTTTCCTTCAGCATCTTTGTGTTTTGGCTCATTGGGCGATGTAGTACTATTTTGCGGAGTCGCTCGGCGATACGCCGACTACTCCTTTTCACCGCCAATTTGCTCCTTTCCTTCAGCGATCAGTACACTGGAACAAAAGGCGAATATGAGATCCGTTGGCAATTCACCGAATGCATTTGGCGATTCGCAGATCTTCATTTCTTCGTTCTTTTAGCTTGTTTTGCTCCTTTTTGCTAAACAATGTCCATGCTTTCCTTTAAACTTCAAATACCTGAAACTTAAGGATTTTTATTAGATATAGAGATAAAACATGCATTTGAGGACACTAATTTCATCAAAATATAGTCATAAATGAGTCCAATCTGTGGACTCATCACTCGCCGACATTGGTTGTGGGCAAGTTTGGCATGTGGAAAATACACAGTCTGGTCAAGTTTGAGAAAATTAAGCTGACCAAAATTAAATTATAGAAAAATGTGATGCAAACTCAACAAGAAAACAATGAATGGCATGAGTTGAACAAAAATAGCATGGCCAAGGAAAATACAGGAAAGGCAGCGGTAGAACGTTGGCAGTGCACAAACATAAAAATGGGTGGAAGAATTCAGGCTGACTTTGATCAAGAAATGACTATAAAACATATATGCATTGCATTGGCGCTAAAAACATGGAGGGAAAGGGTAGCAAGGGGCGAAATTCAGCAGCCCATGTCACATGCCAAGCATATGCGGCGGTTACCTTTTTATGACTGTTTTTTCATTATAACTCTTATGTTGTTATTGCATTTTAAATTTGAATGCTTATCATTTGGGGATGTAAACTCAAGTTTAATTGTAGTGGCCCTTGGTTATGAAAAGTGTAAGACATGTGTTAGAAGGCTAGGTAATATAAAACACAAGGCCGCCACATGGTCTATAAATGGGCAGCCTTGGTGTTAAACGAAATAGAGTGTTAAAGAGGGAATATTAAGTCTTGAGTTTCACTAAGGAGACTTAGAAAAATGGGAGGGTTTTAAATAATGTCAAAGGCAGCAATCCACTTGTGATTGTGCCTTAAGTCGAAATCGAAGTCGAAGTCAAAGTTATGATAGAGTTGTTGTCATAATGCATGAGTTCCTTTGTATTATTTTGATTATTAATATGAAGTTTGAGTTTTCCCATATTTATTATGTGCATTTTACTTGTTGGCATCGAAAAATAATCTAAGGCAAAACAGTAAGCATTGTTGAATATTAGGGAGAATAGGTTGCAAACAGGATGAGTTAAGTGTAGGACTTGAGTATCGCACAGTGGGTTAACCTCTGCCACTGAATTTAGGTGAAGTAATCCACCCTTGTGACAACTGGTATCAGAGCATGGCTTAGACTAACTCGATGGCTGGTGGAAATGCAGAATTATGGGAGAGGATATCACAATTGGAAGCATTGATTGGTACAAGAAACGATGGGGAAGACTTGGTTGACCTGATCACTCATATTCATGGGGAGAATGCAGATTTAACCTTTGTGAGGAAGTCCTTGAACGAAAAAGTTAAAAAAATTGAGGCAGACTATGTTGCTAAACACGAAATGTTCCAAACAGAAATGGACGTCATCCACAAAGAGAAGGAAGATCTGTGTGTTGAAGTTCTTCTTCTACGTTGGGCATTGCAAGGAACTATTAACCCCATAAGGATGAAGGTGCGTCAACCAAAGTCTTGCAATGGTGTGAGGAGTGCTAAGTAATTGGAGAACTTTCTTTGGGATATTGAAAACTACTTCAAGGCAGCCAAGGTTCCGGATGGTGAAAAGGTGTTGGTCATAACAATGTACTTGGGTGATAATGCCAAAGTTTGGTGGAGAACAAGAGTTGCATAAGTGGAGGGTTCAAACCTCCCACAAATAGAAGCGTGGGAAATATTGAAGAAAGAACTGAAAACTCAATTCCTTCCAAGCAATTCATCTTGGGTGGCAAGGGATGGGTTGCGGCGATTGAAACAAAGTGGCACAGTGAGGGCTTATGTCAAGGATTTTTCGTCTTTGATGCTCAGTATAGGCAACATGGTTGAGGAAGACAAGTTGCACTATTTCATGAGCGGGTTGAAGGCATGGGCAAAAAGAGAGTTAAGGAGACAAAATGTCCAAACTCTTAATTCTACCATAGTTGCAGCAGATAAGTTGGATGAATTCGATTAGGGTGACGACCCAAAGGATGCTTCGCACTTGTGACAGAAAAATAAGGGGAAGGAGTAGAAGAAAAAAGGGAAGGGCCAAGCTGCCAAAAAGGAAGACGAAGGGGGGAAAACAAGACAAGGGGAGTTTTCTTTTCCAAAACAGAAAGGAAAGTTTGGGGGATGCTTTACTTGTGGTGGTCCACATTTGAAAAGACACTACCCAGTTCAAGTGAAAGTAAATGCATTGGTTTCTGCCAAATTGGACAAGGAAAAGGACAATGAGGTAGAAACGTCAAAAATAAATTATTTGGCGTTAGTGGAAGATGAAGATGTTGGGTAGAAAATAATTTATGCCCGTGACCCAAATCATTTTATATAAGTGAATGTCCTTGATGAAGACGTCGAGTTTCAAAGGGTGGGGAAAGTTTTTAAGGGGCCTGACCTTGTTACTCGACATGGTACAATGGCGGCAAAGGGTTTGCATGAATGACTTTGTCAAGTGCCTATGTGCGGGGTGAATCAATCATGTGGGAGAAGTGTTAGCATTTCTTATTGATGCCAAACAAAGTTGACAAGGCAATGTCGTGACATGACATGGGAACTGGAAAGGCAACAGGACATGGCATGACATGGGCGCTGGCCAACATCGGTTGTGGGCAAGTTTGGGATGTGAAAAACACACGGTCTGGTCAAGTGCGGGAAAATTGGGCTGAGCTAAATTAAAGTATAGACAAACATGAAGCAAATACAACAAGAAAACAATGAACGACACAAGTGGAATAAAAATTAGCATGGCCAAGGAAAACGTAGGCAATGCAGCGGCAGGGCGTTGGCAGTGCGCAGGTGTGAATATGGGCGGAAGAATTCGGGCTGACTTTGATCAAGAAATGAGTATTCATCATTTGGATATTGCATTCGCTCCAAAAACATGGAGGGAAACGGCTGCAAGGGGAGAAATTCGGCAGCTCATGCCACATGCCAAGCACATGTGGCGGTTACCTTTTTGTAACCATTTTTGTCTAGATTCATTGTAACTCTTATGTTGTTTTTGAATTTAAAATTTGAATGCTTATAAGTTGGGCATGCCAACTGAAGTTTAATTTTAGTGGCCCTTGGTCATGACAAGTGTAAAACATGTGTCAGAAGGCTAGGTAATGTAAACCACAAGACTGCCACATGGTCTATAAATGTACAACCTTGGTGTTAAATGAAATAGAGGGTGAAAGAGGGAATATAAGTCTTGAATTTCACTAAGGACACTTAGAAAAATTGTGAGGTTTTAAATATTGTCAAAGGCATCAATGATCATTGTATGTCCTATGTTATAATGATATTTAACTTTTATCTATTCCGTTTAGATTTAGACTTAGCACTGGGAGAACTTTTAGGTGGAGGCTCAAATAGAGTAGTCTCGAGTAGCAACCTCTAGTTCCAAACTACATGCCCTCGTAGGATTATCTTAAATGATCTACCTAGTAGATCCACTTTATCAAAATATGATGTGTATGGATGCTACCTTGGCAAGTAGTATGAGGGATATACCAGATTCCATGACATATCTTTCATGGTCTTAATGTTGGTTAAAGCTAATATCCTACAAAAATAAGTATGTTTCTTTAATGTTTTCTTATGTCTCTTATTTTAAATGTGTTGACCATATTTTACGAGTTATGTGTTGTTGCTTCTTTAAAGCTTCCAAATGTTCAAATGTTTGTCATGCACTACATGTTTAAGCTATCTATGTCATCATGTCTATTTCTGAATATTGCCACATACTTAGTAAATTTCATGTACTAATGCATTTTATGCCTAAATTGTCTCATTAATTTTGGGTCCGACGCTCCTACCTATCACACTCATGGCTAGTTGATCATTCTACCAGATTCAAGAGTTGGTGAGTCATTATGTTCCGAGGACCGAGACACGCTTACTTGCTTTATATTTTCTTATTTTTTGGATGATGCATGTTGCGTATGAGTTATGTCCAAACCACTCCTTTTGATGTTTAGATAGCTTGTTGAAACTATGTTATACTTCCGCTATGTCAAACTCCTTCTTTTTGTATGATATCGTTAATTTTGAAATCTTTATTTTTATTATCTTGTTTGATTTATGTTAAGTGGCTTGCGTAGAGTCTTTTCTAATTCTATACACCATGTTATGCCTATGATATACTTTGGGTCGTGACAAGACTAGTTTCTCGGGGAGGGTTAAGTGTATTATTTTACAAAAGGACTTTATGTTTAATTATAGTTAAGAGTATTTCTGTATGTAAATAGGGTGTTAGCTTATAATTTGTTCGCTTTCGCATTTACTGTCTCAAATGGGGGTCAGAGTTCTCATATCTAAATGTTAGAGTAAATGACTGGACAATAGTGTGAGTTGGATCACGACAATTTATTGGTCACTAAATAATTAAATATTATAATTTCTAATAGATTAATTATGTCTGTTTTTTTAATCTTTTTATTGTTGCCTCACTTTCATTAAAGCTTTCTTTACCTTTTCCTCTTCCTTTGAGTTCTTCTTCGACAATCCATTGTCACCATTGGTTATTAATTTCTTCACTTCATCCCAACATCCTCCACTTAAAACCTTGAAAGAGGAACGCTAAGAAGAAATAGAAAGGATTGGAGAAGATGATGACTTTTATCAAAAAATTATTAATTGGTAAAACTCGGAGGACACCCCCCCCCCCACCACCACCACGGAGAAGATCACTAGAAAAATTTGATTACATTTATGCATAAAATTCTAAATTATATTGCCTAAATTAATCAAAAATCTATCAAGAAAATTATTGCTTTATCTTTGTATTCTCTATTCTCACCGGAGCATCACCTACAACTATCATAATGTCATTTTTTCCTCAAGATATCAATAGCATATTTGGTTATCCATTACACACGAAGAGTTATAATAAAATGCGCTTGATTTTCATCTATAATTATTAAAAAAAAAAAAACTTACAGTTCTGTAAGTATTCAATTGTTTCACCGACAACAATGGTGTTGCTCATCGGTATTGACGCCGCCAAGATCTCTATACTTCATAATCGTCTTATTAGTCCTTGATATTCTCTTTATATTTATATTTTTCTCTTCAATTTTTAAATAATTAAGAAGAAATACATTTTAAATTGGGAAATGTGTGTGGCGAAGGAGGAAGAATGCCTAGAGAGTAGAAATTTGTTTTGCAAAAGTCAAAGAAAATATTAAGGGGAAAATACTAAGAAAAATAAAATAAAAGTATTCACATATCATAACGAATGTATAACACTACTCCACAAAAAAACCAGAGTTGTCTTCGAAATGAGGTATTAATATTACTATAAAAGATTAGATGTGTAATAGGTCATCACAATAATTTGAGTTTACTTTTGTCTTTTTCGGACAAGTCTAGGGGAGATTATATGTATTTTCCTTGTAAAGATGTGTATTTAGATTAAGACCTCTTAATCTTAATGCACATCTTAATTTTTGCTTCCAACGCCTCATGCAACTTTCCCTAAAATTATAAGTAAAGTGAGTGCTTTGGTCTGAAATGATAGAAAGGGGCATCCCGTGCAACCATATTATCTCTTTGACATAAATATTCACTTACTGTTGGGAGTTGTAGTTCACTCTGACAGGAATGAAGTGGACTGATTTAGTCAATCTATCAACAATAACCCAAATAGTTTCATATTTCTCCAAAGGTCTTATGTAGTTCCACCCCTAAGTTAATGACTATCCCCTCCAACTTTCATTCAGGAATGGGCATCTTCTAAATCAAACCTGCAGGCCTTTGATGCTCAGATTTTACCAGTTAGCAATTTTTGCACTTGGAAACATACTCTGCAATGTCTTTCATCATCCTAGGCCACCAATAAAGTAGACTAAAATCTCTATACAAATTGGTCACACTCTAGTGAATAGAATAGCGTAAAAATGAGCCTCTGCTAATACACTCTGAATAAAGGCACCTCAATGAATTCAAGTCCTCCCTCTAAACTTGAGCACACCATCAACATCAGGTGTGGCATCTTGGGTCTCACTATACTCCACCTTACCTTTGAGCTTGGTCAATTCTTCATCCTCAAATTGTTTAGTCATGACTTTTCCTATGAAGGTGGGCCTAACCTCAATAATGGCTAGTGATGCTTATTGTGACCAATGACACTAACTACGGTTCGAGTGTCTACGATCGTCGATAATATAGTAACCCAACCGAGGGTTGGGGTCGTGTCCCAAGAGAGCGGTTTTGAGAATTGATAGAAAAAATAAAATCTAGTTCTAACTAGTCGTAGCTAAAGACATCAACGAATAAAAACATTGTACATTAAAAGGGGGGGCACAAAAGTGTCAAATATCAAATTGGGGTTTTGTCACAAGTATAGCTAAAACAACAAAGATAACAAGAAAATCAAGTATGGGGACGAGTTCTTAGGGTGTGACCGCAATACAAGTTGAGAAAAATAGTTCGGTACATGCTTTCGATAGAAAATTTGCAAGATAATAGTGACTAGGCTAAGCTTTAAATGGAAATAAGTTTCCTCTCGGGAAACTTATCCCATTTCAAATGCGTTCCTCTCGGAAACCCATTTGCAGCATGAAGACCAGCCTACGCCTTACCCCACTCACTCTCTCGAGCTGAGTGTTAGGATATGGGACTAGGGCTGAACCTCTCGGGCTGAACCTCATGTCGACCCACTCCTGAGGCCATCAGTCTAGTGATCTTGGTTTCACGACCTCCCTCTTGGGCAAGCTGAAAACACATGGGTGGCTTTGTATTTGCAACTACAAACACATTAAATTAAACCACAACCACAAGGTGAAATCAACATTAAAATACATCTAACCTACCAGCAAGAAAGACCCAACAATAATATCAACACATATTTGCTAAATCATACCCCAAGAATGGCAGTTTTTAGCCACACATCAAGAAATAATAAAATACACCTAAAATGATAGTGAAATCAAATGGGTATAAGAAATTAAACCTTGATTTAAGAAAAGGAAGATGAATAGAGAAGACTCACTTCCAACTTGGGGAAGATAAACTCATTTCTTCAAGTTTTCCAAAACTCTCTCCAAACTTGAGAGTAAAAAGTACTAGAAATTATATTGTCTCAAATTTACACTTAAGTCTCTTTCTAAAATCTGATACTAAGCTATAACTCTCAACGAGTATTTATAGTTTTCAAAAATATGTGTTGTGGCGGATCACTCGACGACATTAGTCAGAATCGCCAATCAACTCAGCGATTCACCCTTTGGTGTAGTTCATCGTCGTCTTGCACCGTCCTTCGGCATCATTGTGCTATGTGTCATTGGGCGACATAGTACTGCTTCGTGGAACTATTCGGCGACATGCCAACTGCTCCTTTCACCGCCTTTTGATCCACTTCCTTCAGGGCTTCACGTACTGGAACAAAGGGCGGAGTGCATCCCTTTGGCGATTCGCCAAGTATGCTTGGCGATCCTCAGGCCTTCATTTTCTCGTTCTTTTCAGCTTTTTCGTTCCTTTTTGCCAAGTAGTGTCCATACATTTTTTCAAACTTCAAATACCTGAAACTTAAAGTTTTTCATCAGATAATGAGATAAAATAAGCATTTGAGGACACAATTTCTATTAAAATAAAGCCTAAAATGAGTCTAATTTGTGGACTCATCAACACCCCCAACTTAAACGTTTGCTTGTCCGCAAGCAAACTCAAGCTCAGCTGTTCAAAAAGGATGTCTAAAATAGTGCTACACAAGACTCAATCATGAATGTAAACAACAAGACCTCAAACTGCTGATGCAAAGATTCAACTGTGTACTCAAAGATTCAAGTTGTGACACACCAATATCAAAGATTCTCATGTTCACAATACTTTCTACTAATGTATGTTCAAGCTCAACGAAAGTATCTAAATGCCCTGACACAAAGAATGATTCCATATTCACAGATAGAGGCTATTCAATTTAAGACCAGGAATCAGATGCAACGCTCACACTCAAAAAGAGGAACACAATACATGCTTTTACCCATTAGGTTTGCCTTTATTTTCCAATCAACTTTCGATTTGGCTTACTTAAGATCAAAAAGATCTTTTCAAGGCTTGTAATGGGGCTGAGTGTAAAGGTATGGTCATTTAGGCTCAGTGACTTCTTCATCCTCTTAAGATGTGATGTTCTCAAAAAGTCCTTTTTCCTTCCCTTGTCGCTCTTTCTTCTAGTGCTTCTAAGTCATCCTTTCATTCACTCTCCATGTATTGCTTGGAAACCCAATTCTTTATTCACTTTTATTCAAAATTTATATTTATTTATTTATTTATTTTTAGAGGGTTTCCATTTTATTTTGCAATACCATGGGTTAGAGAGACTTTTTCTTGCACTTCTTGACTTCTCCTTTTCCTTTTCACCACACCCCCAACTTAGGCTTTTGGGGTAAGTTGGCTATTCACTAAATCACAACTCTAGAGGATTATAGGTAGTGGGTTAAGTAAGGTCTAGGGTTCATCAAGGTTCTTCCAAAGAAAGGTAAGGCTCAAGGGGTGTTCAAAAGAGTTTCACACGCTCACAGGTAGGCCACAAAAGAGGTATATGTCAAATTTGGATCACACACTTTGAAGTTGCCTAAGATCACATCAAGAGGACACCTTTCTACATCAATCATACTAACAGGGCAAATTCTGGGTTTATTCATGCATGGTTCAAAGTAAGCTAATCACACAAGGCATCGACACTTAAGTCAAACAAGACTACACACTTTCACTAGTGTGCAACAGTCATTACAAGATAATCAATTTGATAAATGACTAATCACAACAAGATGCAAAGAGTTAACATATTGTCTATGCAACTTTATTTGGTCTCGTCGTAGCCGCACATTCATGTTCGTTCTATTGAGAGCACTATTCAAGTCATCAGTATTTATCGGAACTGAGACTTAAATTTTGCAAAAGAACAGCCACTTTCAACACAAGCAGTGACAAAAATTCTGAAAAGTAAAAAAATTTCAGAAGGGCAAAATTATTTTTATAATTTAAAACCAAAAGGAGCCATGAGCTCAATCATCCACAGAAAGCAGTGTAAAAACAATTTTAAATAGAACAGCCCAAATATACACAAAACACGAAATTGTCAACGCAAAAGGTGTGGGCCTCACCCCCACCATAAACAAAAGTTATTTGTCCTCAAATGCAAATGATAAGTATCCAACAGTTAAAATAAAGAAAGATAGAGAAGGAGGTAAAGAGGGGATCCTGTCTACACGTTTGCTCCATCTGTCAGGGCATCGTTGCCTGATGCATTAGCCTGGAATGTGACAATAGTCCCTGGACTATTATTCTGGGTCGCATTGTGTTCATTTGCCCCAACTTCTGCAGTGATGTTACCCGCAACCATTCTGTCCACTTCATGGCCTGCCAAAAAGGAGTCTATGGCCGTATAGAATCCAGGTTTCCACAAAGAAATAGTGGGGTCAATGGGGGTCTTCCTGCTGGCAGTTGCTTTCTTACTCTCTTTTCTTTCTTTGGCCAGTTCAGCTATCTTCTCGTCTCTTTTAAAATCTCGTGCTCTTACATGTCGGGGTGCCATGTCCCTTCCTGCAACTTTTGGTCTAGCCATATCTGTAAATCACTTCGAGATAATGTTAGAACATATTTGACAAACAAAATAGGGACTTTTATCTGCAGAAAGATGAGATATCCACTTTGTGTGCCGCTGGCAACACTTCGGTGAGTCACAGACAATACGCCGAAGGTCATATTGCCGAAGGAGTTATGGGTGCAGACAAATGGCGATTAAGGTGTCATTCGGTGAGTTGCCGAGTACGCTTGGTGATCCTGTGCTTCTCGCCGAAAGTTACAACAGCCATAATAAGTAAAGCCTGATATTAAAGGCGAGCTTGGGTACTTAGGCAAACCGTGAAGTGCTTCGGCGAGCTCGCTACATCTCGCCGAATCACCTATCGTGCCTACTTAGGCCTAACTTTTGAAATCGTCCCCGCAACCCCCCAAAGGCACAATTTAAGCACGCAAGGCACAAATTCATCGAAGATCCGCAACAATTTTTATACACCAAGATCAACACATTTTCAAGTCAACGCACGATCTAGTGGGATTCTACTAGTTACTTAGTAAGTATTGAATCGTAATTGGTAACACATGTAATCCCATCAACTTTGGAGACTCAACAACGATTTTATATTATCAATCATTATGCAAATGAGTATAAGTTTTGATAAAACAACTGAGGGTTTCGATTACCAACCTTTGGTGCTGAATTAGAATGTACTAATGTGCTAGGCAGCAATGGGATCCAAATCCGCGCACAATTTGATACTTAGAATATTGTGAGCGTACGAGAAATGTAACTACTAGGTGCAAGTGTGAGTTTTTAAAAGGGACAAAGTGAATGAAATAGAACTTTTAAACTTGTGGCTTGTGACCATCGAATTTCTGCTCATTCGGCGATGTCAGTCGGTCTCGCCCAATCACCCGGCGATGCGCTAAACGTCTGATTTTCTCGCCGAACATAACACAATTTCCAGTTTAGGTGGGCGTTGCATTAGCGATCTATGTCGAGATCGCTACTCGAGTTGGTGATGCGCCGATGAAATTCACACTCCACCGAGTTTTACAGACCCAGCCTTTAAGATTTATTGAATCAAATGGTGGGACAGATCGGTTACACCTAACTTGTCAGCAATCCGCCAAGCGGCAATGTTGCTCACCTTCATACAGCTCTTCAAGCACTTTTCTCACTCATTATGTACAAATAACACACTATAATTTCATCAAGATAACAAAAGAAAGTAAGGGGTTTTGGGTTGCCTCCCAAATAGCGCCTTAGTTAACGTCGTGGTACAACGCAAGTCAACCTTTAGACCTCACTCATGGGGTTAGTGATATACCGTGAGTTTCCGATATTTCTAATACATTTCACTTACAAATTGTGTGTGTCTAGGGACTTTTAGTATTGGTTTTTATGTGTTTTTATCATATTTTGCAGGAAAGATGTTTAGGCGCGGAAGTAAAGAGACAGCTGAAAGGGATGCAGAAAAGGGCATCTAC